>JAAGKR010001826.1:6620-34599 GCA_011419295.1 Clarias macrocephalus
AGGATAAGTTCATCCGAGTCACCAGCCTCAGAAATCGCAGGTTAACAGCAGCTCAGATCAGAGAGCAGGTCAATGCCACACAGAGTTCTAGCAGCAGACACGTCTCTAGAACAACTGTTAAGAGGAGACTGTGTGAATCAGGCCTTCATGGTAGAAGATCTGCTAGGAAACCACTGCTAAGGACAGGCAACAAGCAGAAGAGACTTGTTTGGGCTAAAGAACACAATAAAGAACACAATAAAGAAAACTCTCTGAATGAGAAGGGGTGTCCAAACTTTTGGTCTGTACTATATATATCTTTATTTCTTTCTTTCTTACTTTTTTTTTTTTTTTAATAAATATCATGTCTCATACAAAGCAATCTTTTGTGTTGCCAATTTCCTGCACCACACTCCAGTCCAGTAGGTGGTGGTCAAGCACCAACTGTATAAACTCAAAAGTAGTAGAAGAGGTTATAATTTCAGCAAATGTGGAGTATGGGCGCAGTTTTTTTTTTTTCAATATAACTAATACGAATATAATTATAACTAATAATTTTTAGAGAAGTTTTGCAGAAGTTTTGCAGAAGTCTTCCCAAGTAGTTCAAAAAGTGTGATGAATCGATTTTGAATCGGAAAACTCATTCATTAATTGAATCGATCAACAAAAGATTGATTAAGTTGTATAACTATTTAAATCGCACAGCTCTAATTCTTAATATACTGGAACAAAGCCTAGTATGAAAGGTTAAAGATACAGTAGCTGGCATTATAGCTACTGTATCAAATATGCTTAATGGTGGTGACAGCGGGGCGTGGTAGAGTGTCGTTTGTGGACAGAGTGATGCGTAAATCCTGTAAGGATTTTCCCTGTTTCTGAGTTTACCTATGTGTGCTCTGTTGGTTATCAAAAAGAGTCAAAAAAAAAAAAAAAGACAGAAAACACAACAGGCTCAGGTCGAACTTAACCCTGATTCAATTTGTCCAGGTCAATATCCATCACTGTTTTGCCCTGAAAGGGATTTTTACATGCGCAACTTTACATCTACAGTACAGTACATCTCAGAGGAACAGATGAAGGACCAGACTGCCGTTTTTCTTGCAGATGAAACATCATTTGTGAGTGCAGTCTGTGTGTTTAACTAAGTCACATAAAGTGTGATTGTTAAAAAGAGGAGGAATTTCTAAAACCTTGTACTGGAGTTCTGAGTGCCTTCTGTTTTGCACATAGCTACTCCACTAAAGACTCCTGTGTACGAGTTATTGGATAGTAGGGACACAGATATAGTAAGGATGTGCTAAAAAGCTGCTAAGAAGACTCCCTCAACATGCGTACGGTAATTCACACTGAACCCACCAAACTGCCTCAGTGTGTGCCTTCAGGTTTCACTTGTCTCAGAAAAGATGTGACGTGTAACACCACACTGTTGGTCTCTACAATGACATATACAGTATCATATAAGCCTGAGATACCCCCAACACACTGATGCTTTCAAAACGATAAGAGCAAGTGAACTGAGATAGGTGTTTATGCTAGGTTTGCTAGCATTTTTTACTGGAACACGTTTTGTTTCTGTACACGCTTAGAGGCACAACAACAACGACCCTCCAGTCTTGCCTCCATACTGTACATCCCACACAGAAGAGGAAGAGGAAGAGGAAGAGGAAGAGAATTCCCAGGAAAATGTAAACAAAGCTCCAGAATAATCCAACTTAGCAGGGACACTCATCTGTCACGCTCACCAACCATAAAGACACGTGAAGTAGTGAGGTACATACTTCCATCTCTACTGCATCCATCTCTACTGAAATAGTTCAATTGTTATTAAACAGTTAATTTTGGCTGTTATTGGCTAGGATACCTTAACTGTCTGGAACAATATCTCAAATATCTAAATACTTACACTAAACCTCAAGTGTTTACCATCTTGGTTAAAAGTTTTACAGTTTAGTTTTAGACCACGCTGAAAAAAAAAAATACTTTTCTGTATTTGAATTTTTGAGATTTGTTTTAATGGTTCGGACTTTTTAAAAGTCTTATCACATACGCAGCAAGAAGGTTTAGGTGTCAAAACGATGCAGTAATGTTGACTTGGCAACATTACACACCTGAGGTATTAGTTAGAGTTGATTGAATGATGTCAGAATTACTATGAACGAATGCCCCCCAACGCAGTGTTGCAAATACGACTTCAAAACAATATTAACACCTAACTGATGGCCTGAGCGAGACTCAAAGTCTGGACCATTTTTTACCAAAATTGGAAAGCAAGCGCAAATTAAACCCAGCATATTGTCTGTATATATAAAATGTCTGAAATATCTTTTCTGTGAAATCGGATATGATGCAGTTCAGATGATCATACAACACTAAGAGATGCGTGACATGAGATACGCAGGCTGTGTGCGGGAAGCGGTGTGTCCGTCCCCAATCTCTGATTGTAATTCTTGACCCTGTTAGAAAAACCCTGGTCCCCATGGATGTGGATAGATGTTGTCTGAATGGATGTGAATCGACACAAATGCCCCGCCGAATAAAAGTTCAAATTTTGCTGTTTTTGATAAGGTTGTATTTGTTACATTGCGTTTGCAGTTCATTCATTGTTATCTCAACATCATTTTATTGAAATCATTTTAACTTAAAATATATATACAGTAAGAACGTCATTGCAATGTTATAACAACATGTTAATTACAACAATCATCCAACACTAGGGTTCCTTCTGTGTATAGTTTTAAATGTGGTATTAAAAGCAAATATTATTGCAATTTTAATTATCGGGTGTAATGTTTACTTTATGCAATCATAAAACCATAATCGTAACTAAAGTTAAGTACACTGAGGTCGCCCAAAAAATGTATATACACTTCAGCGGTAGTTATATGTACCCTTTTTAAAAACTATAATCGGATAATGACAGCGGGGTGTAGATGTACGTATATGTTTCCTCAAAAAATATCATGAGCCCTGAGGGTGAACATCATCAAAAATATTCCTACAGTATATTAACCACAACAGATTTTTTTTTATGCAATGTGTAAATAATTGAAATCTACAAAAATTCTTTTCTCAGCTTCCAAGCTAGCTAAGTAGTAAGAAAGAAATCCATATAAGCTAGCAATCCAGTGAGGTCATGACAGATCCTAGGACATGGTGAGTCTCTGGGTAAACAGGTACAGATAGGAGGAGCGGTCAGTAAGTAAAGTAAATACTGCATTGTTTTCACAGTTCACTTCAGAATAAGTAGATGATCTTACACCTTCAATTCTAATTTTTTTTTTTTTTTAATCATAAAACCATAATCTTGACTAAAGTTAAGGTTATTTACGACTTATACGAATAATAATAATAATAATAATAATAATAATAATAATAATAATATGTAATTTCGTGTTTATAAAATAAGAACCTGCAGAGACCCTGAGCCTGATGATGCGACTTACAGTACAAACTACTGATTTAAATAACCAGCTTCGGCCATGTGACACTGCACTTCAAGAAAGACAATAAGCTGAATCAGATCTATCAATATCTACAGAGAGAGAGAGAGAGAGAGAATGTCCTCACATGGTTGTCACATTTTTACCCTGCAGCATTTTCACTCTCACTGTACACACAGAATTCAAACACACACACACACACACACACACACACACACACACACACACACACACACACACACACACACACAATATTTCACTTTTTTTAATCTTTGTTCCTGAAAACATGACGATAATGTTTTAAGGCTAGCATTAATACAGATAGCTAAACATTTTAGTGTTTTCACCTTCAACATACTCGCATGTGCTCTTTTATTCTGGCATTTTTAATATGAGCAAAGATTTTTTTTTTTTTTATATTTCTGTACAGACGTAGTCATTTACTAGGCATTTAAAATATATTACCTAAATTATTTATCTCATCTTAATAAGCTTAATGATTATGAAATGACCTGGGAGACTTTCAGTGGCTACGCTTCTAATCAAAATACACTTGTGTTAGTGTTTGTAGGCTGACCTCTAGTGGTGGAACAGCGAAAGTGAAAGAAATGAGATGCCTGAAGCTTTCTCTCTTTCATTCTCTCTCTCATATACACACACTTGTACAGGATATAAACTGTTGTGTGAGCACAACAGGCTCAATAGGCTCAACTGGCTTTTAAGACAATTAAGGTTTTTATTTATTTACTCAGTGTGTGCCCTGAGATGCATTGGCACCCTGTCCGGGTTGTACCCCACATCATGCCCTATGTCCCCTATGCCCTGGGAGAGGCTCCAGGCCCACCGCGTCAAGCTGGCAACCAAACCTTGTAGATAACTGCCACAGAAATGGCGGATTGTTATCCATCGCTTTGATGCGGCACGTAGACGGAACCATCCATTCATCCATTCAATAAACTTTTCAGGAACTTTGCATTGTTGGAAACATACTGTAACACGGAATCATAACGTTCTTGATTTATAGCACATTGTTATTCAGAGAAAATTTCTTGAACCTTTCTGTCACATTTGAACAACTGAGGAATATTCCTTAGACCTTAATTAATAAATTATTATATAGTTAATAATTTATTAATTACTTTTAAATATGATTAAACAAGATGCAGATTAGTACTAGCATTAACAGCAGTACTTAAGGACACATAATGAAATATGCTCAGTGAAATGAAATACGGAATATGTTGATAACGTTTTTATATACACTACAATGTCCAAATTTGAATCTATTAGATTTCTTGTTTTTATTTATTTATTTATTTATTTTGTCACCAGGAACAATTGAAGGACTCAACAGTGAAGGACTCGACCCAAAGTGCACAGACTGCCACTATTTTAAAAAAGAGGAAGAAGAAGAAGAAGAAGAAGAAGACGGCACTCTCAGATAAAGAGAACTTTTCCGGATGTCCAAAATTAGCCACCTTGAGAAACTGTGAGAAAGCCAGATAACCACTGATGACTGTAAGGCATCCCTGTAGTCTCACTTCTAAAAAAAAAAAAAAAAGAAGTAAGATGTTAACGTTTCTTAAACATAAAAAAAGGATGTGCTGAGGCATTTGAAATGAGCTACATGTTCCTAAATTAGCCTCATAACGATGATCTGTTTAGGAAACTCCAGCGTGTAGCCACAGGCCGATCGTAAGTATTTTGACATTACAGGAAGTCTTGGTGTAGGCGGTAGACAGCCTCAGTGCCTCTCCCGCCTGGTAAAAATAGGTTAGTGTTTCATAAATGCCAAAACACACAATCTCACCCCCTTAGCATCAACAGGTTAGTCAAAGTCCAGCTGCTTAGTTTAAAAATTACTTCCTGTACATTTTACGTTGCCATAGTATTTGAAAACGAGGCCAATAAACAATTCACAAGCAATAAATTCATTTTAAAAGAAAAACACATTGGTAAAAGTTTTTATTTCGTCTTAAAAGTGGACTGACTGAGTTGTGGTTCTCATCAGGGTGGGGTCACAGCTGTGCTCAGGCTGCAGGATTCGGATGAGGTCACTGACATTAGTCCAAAGTGGTACGTGGTCCAGATGACTGCGGGAAATGTGGGATTAAGTTATTGCTAACTGGACTGACTTAAAGCAGGCTGCGATACTTCGTGTAACATAGCAAGGACAAAAGCTTTACCAAGGCAACCAAATGTAAACACACCCACGTTACGTTGCCCTTGGCTTGCATGTCGTCATTGCCGTTATCCAATCAACCAATCATGTGGCGTTGCAGATAGAGGTCAAGAGATTCACCTCATGTTCACATCAAACCTCAGAATGGAAAATTTGACAGTGGCATGGTTGTTAATACCGGATGAGCTGTTTTTTTGTTGTTGTTAGATTGCTGTCATGCCAAAAAGTCTCTAGAGTTTACAAAGAATGATGTGAAACCTTGTTGATGAGAAAGAGAATGTCAGAGGAGAATGTCCAGTCTAGGTCAAAATGATAAGATGGCTTCAAGATATTAAATTACCACTCTTTACACAGAAAAGCATCTCAGCATACACAACACATCGTAACACATTGGGATCCACTGTCAGCCATGTCTGCTGCCGTGTGACTGACTGTTCCTATTTAAATGGCCAGTGAATGTATACAGTATACAGAACTAATATAAGAATATATTAAATTATAATCTGTGGATTTATAAAAGATGACAATGAATTGTAGCTTTTGGTGACACACAGTGAACAGGGTGTGGCTGGGACACGCCAACAGTGGAGACTGAATAAAGAACAACCAAATCCCTCTTGCACTCCGTTCCTTGTAGTAAAAAGGACACACAGTAAATGTCACTCATAAGGGAGTAGGGAGCCGGTGCAAATCTTCTGAACACAACACAATGTCCCACCAGTGCTGAGCAACAACAAGATAAAAATAAAAAAAAAATAAAAATAATAATAAAATAATAATGCGATGCACATGCAAGACTTTACACTCATAAGAACATGGTAGAATTTGTCCGAGTTCTCAATAGCTTTAGTGTTTAAGGCTTTTACAGAGGAATCCGTGTAAAGACGAGTGATTCGTGAGGAGGCGTACAGTGGGAACCTTTGAGAGAGAGGGGTCCAAGGTCAGAAAATGCTTCTTAAACTCATGGGAATTTTGAATGCATACACACAAGAAAGCCTGAATGGAGTACTGTGCATGTGTGTGTTGTTTCTGGGGCTTTTTGGAAAGTCGATTTTAAGACTTTAAAATCCATTCATAGCTTTCAAATGGAAAGAAATTTGTATTTTCCACCCAAAGCAAAACAAGGATGATGAAAATATGCTAGCTAATAACTGAGGAGAATTTGAGGTTTTGCTAGCTAGCACACAGCCTTTAAGTCTTTTATTTTCAGAATGTAAAAGTAGACTCAAGTGTGAAATTGACACAGAATATGAATGTTTCTCTCAGACCTGTTGAGAAATCACTACGGTAAATCTCTACACGAAGTAAAAATGACACTTAGCATTTACTGCTAACTAAATTATCAGCAAAGTCTCTCAATATAAATACTGCAGAGGAATGAGCCACTGAGGTCAAACCGTCTGAGAACCACATTAAGGAATAAAGAGGAGGCTTGTGGCATTCCCTAACTCTGATTAATGTGTGGGATAATTATCACAGCAATGTTTCTCGCTCCCTCAGCTGAGGATTTCGAGAGATTAGCGCGCTAAAGCATGCGCTCTGAGACTCGTCAGACTCGAGCATTTTCACACGCTCTCAGGCCACACTTCAATTTCTCACGCTTTTATATTCAAAACAATCGTCTGTTAGACACGAGTGAAATCACTGAGCTCCACTCCCTCATATACCCAGGTGTAATGCGGCCAGAACGCAGCAGAATGACGCTCTCCCACTTTTTTCTCTCCATATGGGAAAAAAAAATTCCCATAACCCGGTGGAAATTAACACACATTTACAGCAGTGTGAAGGCATCGATCAAATGCAAAAAGAGATAATATATAGATAATAATGTGAAAGTTCAATCATGAGGAACCTTTTATATTCCAAAGAAAACTTAAAGGCTAACAAACATGATTAAGAGAGAATCACGTGCACGAGTTACAAACAGAAAGAGAGCAATAATACATGCACGTACAGTCCCAATTTCTATTTGGTATCTTTTTCATTCCCTTTTCTTTTCTTCTCCCCCAATAATGATTCTTCCTTGACTGTATTTTCTCTATTTATTGTTGTCGTTATTATTAGGTGGCACAGTGGACTAATGGTTAGCACTGTGGCCTCACACCTCCAGGGTCAAGCTTTCGATTCCTACTGTACCTCAGGTCTGTATGCGTGGAGTTTGCGGGTTCTCCCTGTGCTTGGTGGGTTTCCTCCGGATACTCCGGTTTCCTCCCACATTCCAAAGACATGCAGAGTAGGTTATTTGGCATTTCCAAATTCCCCGTAGTTTGTGTGCACTGCGATGGATTTAAACCTTGTCCAGGGTGTCTTCTGCCTTATACCCAAAGGTTCCTGGAATACGTTCCAGGTTTCCTGCTACCCTGTACAGAATAAGCGGTATAAAATGAATTATTATAATTATTATTATTACTTTTTCTTTCCTTTTTTTCAGAAGTTTTCATCACTGGTTATTTTTTTTTTTACAACACAATGTTTAAATTCTTCTTATTTCAGTTTTTTTCTGACTTGATATTGAGCTTTGGCAATATGAATGCTCATACTTGTCCTGCCAATAAAGCACCCTTTAAATCTCTGATTCTCTCTCTCTCTCTCTCTCTCATGGACCAAGGTTCCTCGCTGCCATCATACATTCTCTTTGTTCCACGGCTCCTGCATGGCTGCTGTATTTCACATAATGTTGCGCGTGTTTTTCTGTATTCTCTCTTGTCCATTAATGTAAATTTAAATAATATAAACTAAATTTCTCTCTGTCCTGTGTGTAAATAATTAAACTGACCTACCCAGAGCCCCAGTGACAAGAGGGCCCTTTTAAGTCAGGAAAGGAAAGTGAAGATAAGGATCAAAAAAAGAACCGGGCCTCAATCAAGCCACTTACGGTATGTATAGGGCCCAGAGTTCTCTGCTACACCTCTGCTTCTCTACATGGATTTCGCGTTTTAATATTTCAAATGTCACTTGTACCAACTGGAAAAAATACAGTCACATGCATCTGTTGTTTCACTTTAACACTGCAGCGCTAAAATATGCAGAACCTGAGCCACGCAGGGTAAGGTGTAGAGTTATTGTTAGAGGAAATGGCTGGGCTATAAGGATAGTGAATCTGCATTTAGGGGAAGCTCTAGACAAATCCTTTGCACTGAATACAAATTAAGTGGTATTTAATTAATTTACTATGCTTAAAAGGCCATGAAGATAAGCTTCTAAGACTATTTAGAGCTACTGTAAACAACTGACTGTGGGTATGATACGACTATATGACCTGTGACTTGTTTAGCATTTCAACACATCATCTATGTCTAAATTAATATGTGCATTCCTTAAGTACTTATAGTGTTTTTTTTACTCACCTTGTAGTAGTATTGCATTTGAGTCTTAAATCTAATGTAGTGTATGTCTTATGTCTTACTAAACTATATGTAAGGAGAGAATAAAAAGACACATCCTTCTCCAGATGTAAGGTTTCATTTTAAAGTGCAATTTAAGTTTTAGAAATGTTGTCTACTGTAAATGAGTGTCAAAAATCCATCCTGTCTATTAAACGTTGGCACAGTTAATAGGCACACACAGGGTTAATCCAATAAAGTTTAAAGTATAGAAGTAGAACTTGTGACCTGATGTCTTTACCACTTATCAAGGTTTAAAATACTGTTATTATAATATCGTATTTAATACAATATGAGGTTTGCACATGGTATTCCAGGCTGTCCTATGGTATATTAGCTGCTTCATTTATTCATAGTCCAGTGACAATTGTTTCACATTCACTAAACTTTTGCCACTCAACAGAAAAAAAGCCTCCGTTTTCAAGAAGAACACATTTGCGCATAATAAAGCATTTTTGTTTCAGTTTTCCGAATCACGTGGCAAATATTGTTGTGTATTGTATAACTGGATATTGGCACATCATCCTCTGTACTGGGAATTTCCTCTACACTTTAGAGGGAACATGATGTAACCCCTGTGTCTGGGTTCCTGCAAGTTTATGTAAACTAAACCGTTCCCACACGCATCTGTCTCAGGCTCGGATGTGCAGGCTAATTTTTCCTCAAAAGGTAAAAGCATTTTAGGACTGCATATGGTAAGATACAGCAGCAATGTCTCAAGTTTTCTGACAGCAGCCATTTCAGCCACAGCATGCAAACCAGGCTTTACCAGAGCAGGGAATAAATGAACTACATGTAACTACATGTAATCTTGTAAATCTTCGATCCTCTTGTTACACAACATTCAACCAAAAAAAAAACCAATCTGAACAAAAATTATGCATACCTGGCAACCCTGTGGTAAGGTATTCCGCAAAATGCTTGTGGATTATCTATGGAGCCTATTTTTGAATAAGCTGGAAAAGGCATTTGGTGTTTAAAATATCATCTTATGTGGTCAATTCAGATTGCCAGTCTTAGAATACATGTGACTTACTTAAAGACCAAATTAGTATCAACGAGACCAAAAACAGCCAACACATCAGTTTTTACAATTATTGTATATAATTATGAGCCATAACATCAGCATTGATTATCAATTATATACCCATAAACTGGTGACATGATCGTGGGCACCCAAGGCTCACTTACGCCCATGAAGACCAAAGGCCGGCCTGTTTGGACAAATCTCACAGAAAAGCCAATGCATCAGAAATCACCAAAAAAAAAAAAAAAAAGTAATGCGAGTCATGACAGAAAGGCACCAGAACACCCAGTGCACCACAGCTCACTGCACATGGCACCCAGCAGGCAAAGAGCCCAAGGCCACTGACCCAGCTTCCAAACTCCCCAGATCTTTACCTGCTTAAGTAACCATGAGGGTGCACTGGACAAAGTACAGTCCCAAAGGATTCTCTATCCTGGTAACGGACACCACATCACACCCCCGGAGATCTTGTGGGTGATCCTCTGAGCGGCCAGAGCAGCCCTGGCAGTACGAGCGGGACCTAAACAATTCTATACTGTAATACAATAATGTTTTGCATTGTAATGGTATGGCTGATTGATGTATAGTAAGTCCATTAATATACAGTAAAAACCGTCAATAAATGGACAGATACACAAACAGAGCAGTGGAGGCTCAGCAGTTTGGGCTCTAGGTTAGTGATCAGAAGGTGGGAGGTCAAGCTGCCACTGCTGGGCCATTAACCCTGTCTTCCCCAGAGGTCCCATAACATGGCAATATTCTCAAGGATACCTGACCAAATTTTTTTTTTCTGTTTTTCTGTACAACCTCAGATCACACTGATAGATGGTACAAGCACAGCAAATTTGTCTTAACAGTATGATCCGGCACGGAGAACACACACAGTCTGGTACAGCATGTGACCAGGATTTTATCATCATCTCATGGAACACAACAACATAAACGGCCCTTGTTTAAAGCTGAGCCATATAAAATCTATTTTTCATATTCAGTTTCTATTAGCAGTTTATAAGTATATTAGTAAATACAGTTTTTTTGTTTGTTTGGTTTTTTTTTTTTTAGAAAGGTTTTAAGTACACCTCTGACAAAAGAAGACCATACTAAACCCATTGTCATGGCTGGATCTACTGTAGGCCTTTTAACTAAGCCTCTCTGAACTTCGGATACAGTATGATGTTGATGTTCATTATATTAAATTTTTTTCCCTCTGAGGCTGGTGAAGCTCAAAACACATGTTTCATATTACAGTTTATAACAGACATCATTTTTGGATCACATTTAAGCAAAAATGTTTATTAATTACTTTCAAATGTATAACTTTTTTCATTCATTCATTCATTCATTCATTCATTTTCTACACGGCTTTATCCTGTTTACAGAGTCTGGTATACTGGTATATACTGGGGAGTCTATCCCAGGTGACTTAGGGCATGACACTGTATGGGGATGCCAATCCATCACAGGGCACAGACATACTGTACACAGCACTCATTCCCATTTTAAATCATTATTTTTGCTTTTTTTTTTTTTCCTTCTATTTTGCTGGTAATATACAGTATTTAGAGCATTCAGGATGCGTTTGAAGTGCAATTACAAGCATAACTAATAAGATTTATTATACGTCTACGCTACGTGTTCACGAGTGTTAAATATGACTCTGTGTGTGTTTACAAAGAAATAACAATCATTTTGTAAATGCAGTTACATATATATATATTTTTTTAAAGCGTTCGTTTCCGGAGGAGACTTTCTGTCACTATATCACTTTGTATAGATATAAACCACGCTGAAGTGATGATAAGTTTATTATATCGGGAATTGCGACAGGTTTGGTATCAGTATTCCTGATCTAAAAAGGTTTCGGCTGTTTAGGACTATTTCAGAGTAGATGATGACTATTTTAGAATATTTAAAGCTATTAAACAGTAAGAGATAACGGAACATACTGTATATAGATTAACAGTACACTGAAAACATCTGGGAGAGTTTGTTGACTCACCTCTGTTTGAGATCCAGTGTTTAAACTCAAGTGTCCAAAAAAAGAAGAAAGAAGAGGCTTTATTCCTGCTGTTAAATGTCTTAAATGTCCGGTTTGGGGCTCATAGAGTGAGAAACTCGTAGTCATTTCAGTAAGAAGTAAGATGTGGAAAAGGAAAAGGAGGGATTTAAACCCACACTGTGTAACTGCGCCACCACCTGTCAGTTTATGGGAGGAACTCCCCCCTATGGAATGAATGAATGAATTAATGAATATGATTTATCTTCTGTTACACAAGTTTAATACATTTCCTAATCCGAATTATTATTTGATTAAAACATTTATTTTAGAATTAAATTTTATTAATTGCATTTTTTTTATTATTAAAAAAAAATCCTAATCCTAATTATTCTTTTATTACAATGTGATTATAAATATTCATTACACGCCTGTCAAAAATTTATGTATTTTCCGTAAATAATAATAATAATAATAATAATAATAATAAAAAGAATAATAACTAGAGAGGCACATTTTCTGAAGAAACTGTCAGTGGTGGTTTGCCGTGACATCATAGAGCTTCCCATGTCATAGCTGATGTTGATCTCAATGTTAAGTCAATGGGACTTTTTGGGGCGGTTAATTGCCCCAATTAACCGCCCACCCCGTAGAAAAGTCACAGCACCCCATTCCCGACCAAACCGCACGATTTGACATCCATGGGTCTACGACAAACGGTGCGGGACTAGTTACACGAAGAAAAAAAAAAAAGCCTGTGAGATTATAATAGTAGTCCTTCGCTTCGCAAAGCACCACTAATAATACAGAAATATTAAGGAATTTCAACGCGTCTTCTTTCCAAACAATCAGAGCGCACACTCTCATCCGGGCATTGTAGCCCTACACCTCTTTAGCACGTTAGGTAACTGGCCTGCTAAGTATATTATTAGTAATAATAATAATAAACATTAAAAAAAACTTACTGAGTATATCGTTTTCATTATTTTATATGCCACCTCTGGCAATAATAACTTTGTTTAAACCATTTTAAACCATTTACACGGAATCAAATTAAGCTAACTTGCTAGCTAATTAGCAAAACCCCACGCTAATGCTAGCAAAGGTTAATTGTGGGAAAGGTAGTTTTTGTCACAAAAAATTGCTTTAGACACCTTTGTAATACTACATTACAAAGTGCTCGTTTATAGAAATTATGTGTAGTATAGACACTATATTCGATTTTGCATTGGTCAAGTAACTGAGTAAACTGGGGTTTACGAGTTTATATAAAATAGAGTTGATTTAGATTAATCTCAAGACAAATTCGACTCTCAAGTACTACAGCATTAACAAACACTTGTGAAAAACACTGTCAGGAAGTATTTAAACACTGTACGTGTATAAATCATTTATTATTATACACTGATACATAGAATATTTATTATAACAAATCAACATATAAACTTCATCGTGCAGTTTTGGAGTTGCTCTGACCCAATCACAACTTGGCCTTTCTCACAGTCGCTACATTGTCAATATCTCATTACAATGGCAACTGGAAGTGGGAGGGATATCTTAGGTGGCAAGTGAACCTTATTCCTGAAGTTGATGTGTTGGAAGCAGAAAAACATAAGAATTTGAGTGACTTTAACAAGGGCGAAATTGTGATGTCTAGACGGCTGGGTCAGAAAAATTCCAAAACTGCAGGTCCTATGGAATGTTCCTGGTCTGCAATGAGCAGGACCTACCAAAGGTGATCCAAAGAAGGAAATCCAGCGAACTGGTTTCTATTACTGTAAATTTTTGTATCACCTTCATTTTTCATGGAACAATAATTTTTTGAGCCTGAGAAAATGTAACAGCGTCTTTGTTTCAAATCCATTGTAGTGATGTACAAAGGCAACAGTACAAATATTCATGGAATCTATTATAAAGAATAGAGTATGTTCTAAGTACATTAATGTAAAGTCAAATCTATTGATGGACCCCAACCATACACTTTATTAGGAACACCTTTAAAACTACACATTTATGCAATTCATCCAATCAGCCAATCATATACAGTAGCAGCAGGGCAATGGATACAACCTTGCAGTTACAGGTCAAGCACTTCAGTTAATGTTTATAATAAATAGCAGCCATTTCATGGATTATACAACAATTTTATTATTTTTTTTCTAGAGTGATTTTTAGTTCTGTTGTCTGAGGTTTTCCTATTAAAGTTGATGGTGACATTGACAAGTGTAGATTTATAGTCATGGACATAAGAAACGTTACACTATCCATGATTATGCAACATTTTTAAACTGTTATCAAAACCTAAAAGCTAATTCATAATTTTGTTTGCCTTCTTGCAGTAAGAACACATGTAAAGAAAACATCTTCTTAAGCAGTGCCATGCACATGCATGAAATTTCCCATGTGCTTCCGTCCAGCTGATATGTCTTGGTATCAAAAGTAAGGAAAACATTCTGATTGTGCTTTTTGTCTTCACATTATCATGCCCTGTTTAGACAATGATAGCACATAGAGGGCTATCAGACTGCTTCTACTTGGTGGAACACAAGCAGACATAACCAGTTTCCAGAAATCCCATTTCCAGGATATGGAAGAGATAGAGAACAATTTGTTCCATTACTGATCACGCATGCTAGGTCAGGAATGCCAGGAGTGACAACGCCAAGACAAGACAGACTAATTTGATGGCGTCATTTGAAAATTTTTTTACAGTAAATGCTGCCAATACTGCTGCCGGTATTCCAGGGGTACACATGATAAGTCGTCAGATTATTTAAATATGTTTGGCTGCAGCTGGACTTGCAAAGAATTTCCTGTGCTGATGGACACACAGACTTAATGGACACAGACTTTGTATAACATTGAACCTTCTAATTTATTTAACAGAAATTAATTTTGTAAATAATTTACATTTGCAATGTTACCTTTGTCCAAGAGTATAGATTTAGTGTACAGAATTAGATTCAGAGTATGGAATAGCTTTATTTAACAAATATACATAACAAAAAAAAAACAAGATTAAATTTCCTACATATACTGTAGCACTTTACAAATATTCACAATGGTCATGATCATTAGAAAGTTTGTTCCAATCCAGTCCATTATGTTCCTCTCTTTTGCCCCATATTCTGCAGTATGTAGAACAATCTACATAATAAACTGTGATTATTGAAGCAAAACCAGACATAGGATTAATTTTACTGTTGGTATAGCACATCTAACAAAGCAATACAATCTGTTAAAGCAATACTGATATGGTATCAACTGTGTGTGAAACCTAAGGCTAAATCTTGGTTCTCGTACTTTAAACTAGTACGATTGTGTTGTGCACGAGGTAATGTAAAGTGTTCAGGACACAGCCAAAGACTTGGTTCATCGAATTAGTGGCTGTTTTACTGACAAACCTGTATTCATGTCAGAGAGAATTGAGATGAGACTAAAGCCTTGAGACTAAAACCATGTGCCATGCAGTCAGTTACAATGAAGATTAAAGATATCATGTTCCAATATTGAAGGTCTAAACATTAAAAAAAAAAAAAGAAAGAAAGAAAGACACACACACAGAAAGAAAGAAAGAAAAGAAACACACACACACATTTCTTGTTAAGACAGGGCCATTAAAAAAATCAGTATGGCAATATTTAGCACAAATGTCTAAGAATTTATTCTTAGCCAGCTAGCTAAAAATTACTGTGCTATCTAGTCCATGTAATGCTAGAATTTTGGCATTCAGGTCATGTCAAGTCACGTTACTAGAGAAATTAGCTTTTACTGGCCAGGTTGTTTCAACTTTTATAGAAAAATGTTTCAGTCATGGACTAGTATAAAGATTTATACTAACAGCTAACAATATAGATATTATAAGTATGTATTACAAAATAGTACAATATTATTACAAAAAAGCTTGTCTTAATACAGAGGATTTTGAAAATGTGAAAATTGGAAAATTGAATTTAAGAACTGGTGAATGCTCAGTGCCTTCTCTTTGTATTCTCTTTGTTGCTAGGCTAGCTAAACTAGCTTATGACTAGCTAACTAAGATACAGAGTTTTAAGGACTCTTCAGGAGTTTTCAGGAAGTACAATTAGCTGAACATCAAATACAAGAAATGACCAGTTCTACTGAAGGCATCTCAAATCCACCTCTTCCCCAGTTCAGGGGTCACTGGCCTTGGTGTGAACATAATCACAAATCTGAGGTAAAAACAAATGAATCAAACTAGGCCTTTTGTACTAAAATGCAGTCATGTACGTTTCTAAATCACCACTACATAATTAAATAATTTGTGCGCTTATTGTTACATAACTCTTACATAGGTAGTGCAAAAACCCTACAGCACCTGGTCCTTAAGGACTGAAAGTTGTGTATTGCTAGTTTAAAGGAGCAGTTTGTAATAATCTTCTGCCCTCTACTGCTTGTAAGACAAACTGCAATGAAAACACAAACCACAAACTCCTTGACCTGATATATGCCTTGCAGGTTGCTTATTTAAATAATAATAAATAAAAAAAACATGTAAAATTTAGCAGCTCCGTAACAGAAAGGGCAGCGCGAACTCTGGGCAACTGAAGCCAGACAACCAGAAGTTGGTAATAATTCTAGGGCATAGCAATACAACAGATCACAAGCATCTTTGAAACATTCTGAAACTTATAAACATCTGAAAATTATTATAGGCGTGTGTAATTACAAACTGCACCTTAAAAAGTTACATGAGTAATGAGCATTGCTTATTTTTGGCAGCGTTCAAAGGTTATTATCACACGTAAAGTTATAATCCTAGAAACCCAGTGCGTTAAGTTTTCTACTGTTGACGAGATCTGCAATCACCATTCCCGTAAATCTCCTTGAGAACCAGCAGAGCCGTATCCTCTGACTCCCTGCAAAAAACAAACAAAAAAAAAACATTAAATTTTTTTTATATTTTTTAATAACCTTCATCGTTATATGAAAATGGAAACCGTTAGTCTCTCACCTTGTTAATAAACTGAACTAAAGCATTTAAATATTGACAATTATGAAGCTTTTATGGGCTGAATGAGACAGGTTATATTAGACTGGACAATAAACACACAGTTAGCCTTAATGAAATTTGATGGCTGTTGTCCGTGTGTGTATGTGTGTGTGTGTGTGTGTGTGTGTGTGTGTGTGTGTGTGTGTGTGTGTGTGTGTGTGTGTTTTCTCACCAGTAGCAAAGGTGACTCTGAATGGCAAACAGATATTCGTTAAAGCATTCGATCGGCTTCTCTTGAAGGACATAATCGATACGCCGGCCACCGTTCAGCTTCCCCACCTGGATTATTTTCTTCTCCTCCTGTTCCAGAGGTGAGGCTGAGAAAACGAAGAAACAGAATGAAATGATGGATTTGTGGCTCTAACATTTCAGTATTTGTTATTTGCATTAGATCTTAGCTGTAGTGCACACTAAACAAGCTTTTTGGGTTAAGAGGAACATCATTTTTAAAACACAAACTTGCCTACTCATTTTCTGTCTTTTTTTTTTTTTAAGGAAATAATACATAGTTTGTCTTTCATAGTGTAGCATCTTTCGACAAATAGGACAACACCAAGGCAAATTTCATCCAAGACACACAGACACACACACACACACAACAGCTACACAGCAAGGAATGTAATGACTCACTTTCCATTTCCTCGGCTGTACACACTGCTGTGTCATTTCCTTCAGCTAGCGCTGGAGCAGGAAGTTGGGAGAAACTCTGCCAAACCGTCCGTAAAGACCCCAGCAGGTCTGAGCCGACACGTGTCAGGCCTTCCTTCAGCTCTGTACAGAACAAAACACATTCAAAGTCACACCCAAATGTACACTGTAACTTACACTCACAGTACTTAGACTTATAACACTTATAACACTCTAACTTACAACCCAACCTGTACTCAGACTCCCACTAATACTTAAACTCACATTCTAACTCACACTCAAACTGTACTCACACTATATTTGTACTCTTACACTGTCATAACTTGCTTTCAAATTAAATCAGCTATCACACACACACACACACACAAACTCAAATGTATATTCACATTCAAAACCTTAAACAAACACGTTTCAAATATATTTTACTAATAACTGCTCAGAATTTACCCAGGTGCATCCTCTTCCTGCCTTTGTGATGGGGCATCAGCATGGGTGCTACCTCCACATCTGGAGGCAAAATCATGGGCTCCATCCTATATGCCACTGGATCAAACTACACAAAATAAAAGGCCTGTTTTAGCATTTGATTCAACAAGGCAGTTTAATATAGAAACTAAGTTAAACTAAAAGTAATATTATTTCCCCTTAGCCTAAATGTAGTCCATCGGCTGAATGTTTGCGTTGGGAGGCTAATATAGCTAACAAGAAGGGACGTTTACAGGTGAATTTTAGTATATGTCAAAATGTACAACACATGTAAGGGATTCCCCTGGGTGTTCTTGTTTCTGTGCTACTGTATGGAGGGCTCTTGGGTGCAGTTCTGTAGCCCATGTTTAGTCTAGCCATAGACATTGGTCTTGGCATTCTGTTTGGATTTCATGTTTTACTGTATGTCTTTATCCTGAGGAATGATCACTATATTAAAGAAAAGTCTGCATGTGCATGTAGCTCAATTCGTGACAATATCGTTCTACTTACAAATGAAAAACAATTTGTGGTAAAAAAGTTAAAAAGTGCTATTTGTCAAATAATAATAAACAAATACTATTAATAAAAAAAATAAATATTATATGCCATGAGTTATGCAGAAACGACTGCCCCAACAAAACGAAGATTTGATTCAAAACTAAAACTGAAAACTGTCATTTTTATTATTCAACTCGTTACCCTTCATCTGCTGTACACTATAAACAGTAATATTAATATTAAATAAAAGAGGTTCGATTTGAAGAACTATGGTTATTGTAATGCAGACGCACAGGATGAAAGATGTTGTAGAAGCTGCTGCAGGTGGGGAAACTGTAGTTTGGGTCGATCCTCTTCAGGCCTCGGACGGTCAAGAACATTCCGATGGGTGAGCCGAAAGCAAAGAAGGCCTGGGGGTGAAAGTTGAGCTGTGGGTAATTAATAGACACCTGCAAAGGAGAAACAATACAGGAATTGTAATTTATAACGCAGAGGACTTTGGCACAACATATAGTGTTATAATTTTAGTCTTTATCAGGGTCTCTCTCTCTCTCTCTCTCTCTAGGATCCTCTCCTTTAAATTTTCACCTGGTAATGGTGAAATAGAAATACCTCAATATTAACCGATTCTCTTTGTTTCACTGTACCAAATCCTGAGTCAGTCACCTGTCCAATGCCCACATCGAAGTGCTGGTAATCAACAGCGCTGGTTTTGGGCCGACTCTCTCGGATGAGACTCTGGATTTCAGGAGAATTTTTCTTCTCTTTGGTATGAGAGGAATGTTTTCCAGTTTGGGCCTCAGATCTGAGCTGGATCAGAGAGGGGAAAAAACAGGGTCAGGACAAAAACACCTCAATCCAAGACAATAGACTCGTATTAATGCTAACTTCCAGACAAACACTCTGCAGCGCCACCGTGTCTGACAGGAAGCCGGACATAATTCTCTCCACGGTGAGTATAAAACAGCTTATTCTTTACGAATAAAAAAAAGTGTTGATTAAAGCTTATTATGATTAACACTTTGTTAATATTTATAATATCATTAAGTATTATACATAATTTTTAGTTTAATTAGGTAAAACTATCAGTAAAATCAGTGCATTTTTGAAATCTAATTGAGTCTTTGTTGATGGTGAGGTTTCCTGTATGGAGACATCTATACTTTCAGGTAGAGTTAAAGCCATTACGGAAAGTGATTAAGTAGAGATAACTTGTAAAATATCCTGTTTTATTTTCTCTTTTTAAACATTTTTTTTACTTGAGACAGGGATACCTCCCTCGCCAGGAAGTGTGGTCGTTTTGCCCACAAAAAATATATTCTTAAAATATCCTGGAAGGAAGTTGTTGAAGAAAAACTATTTCAGGCACTTGACCTGGTTGTGACCTTGACCCTTTTTGTAATAAATACAAAATCTATTCATTATCTATTGATAATCCTATATAAAAACATTTATAGGGGATGTATTATACAAAATTCCACTGGGTGTGTATAAATAAAAATTTTTATTATTTTTTTTAAAAACACTCCCTGTTTTTTTTTTTTTTTTTTTATTGAGCCAGGGCGGCGGGGTGTAGTGGTTAGCGTGTTCGATTCCTGTCTCTGTGTGCATGGAGTTTGCATGTTCTCCCCGTGCTCCTTCGGGTACTCCGGTTTCCTAATTGGCTAATTGCCGTTGCTTGGCTATCTTGGCTGCCTGAGGTTTTGTTTGGTGTACATAAGGGCATCGTAGAAACGTTACTTCTGGTTGACCCTTTCATTTAAATCAGGGTTGAAGATATAATTCAGAATGCATACTAGCTATATTTATATACTATATTATTACAATATACTATTGTCTCAGTGTCCCAGCCCCGCTCCTAAAACCATCACTAAGTCTTGATCTGCCTAAGATTTTCTTTTCAGTTTTATAAGAAAGTGCGCACGCTATGATTTAACAGCCAACATAACTAAACAGGAGGATATCGATATCTCAAAAGCACAAAGAGATGCAGCATTTAATACCTTCCATTTCTTCACACAGTTCATAATCTTCTTGCAAGGGCCAAGTGGGATTCCAAGATCTCTCAGGTCGTTCTCGGAGCAGAGCATCTGGAACAGTTTGAAGCAATAAGCAATATATTATGCAGATGCTGAGTTTAGTACTGGATAAATCTACCTGAATTTCCTGTTATAACACATCATGTGAGCACATCATTTATTTACAGTAGACAGTAACACATACGCCGTTCTGTGATGACCTTAACACCTGCCTAATATTTGACAGGTGGCACATTTTGATGGCTAGATGACCTGGTCAGAGCAACTCCAAAACTTTTCTCAATATTAGGTGGGTGGTCACGATGATATGGCACATCAATGTATACATTCAACACAAACAGAAATATTACTGACTCCTTATTTAGCTACTCTTTGTACTTTCATTTGTGCAACAGTATATACATATTTTTTTTCATATTTATTACTTAAAAAATGACCTGTAAAATATGTAGATCATGATAAAACAAAGCCGCAGCTTTGGAAAAAGTGTATTAATTTTCTGAAAAAAATTTAATAAATAAAAAACTTTTGGAGAACTGGCTTCCTCTTTTTTTTTTCCTTTAACTATTCTGATGTAATGCACCTTTAAAGCACATCAGTGCTGGATCTTTATATTAAGAAATAAAAAAGTGGAGCATCTTGCATAATTACAGTTTGGTAAATGCTTCAATTATTTGGGACCCACATGCGCACATAATTAATATGTCCCGTACACAGTGTGTGGGTTTTTGAATCGAATATGAAAAAGAAAGCACACCAGAGCCTCCATGTCAATTTGTTCCTTCTGTAGGATTCTGAGATGCTCCTGCATGCCGATGCTCATCAGTGCCTCCTCTAGGTTCTCGCAGGAAGTGCAGTCTGACACAGAGGAAGAGCCCGGGTCTTCATTATACTGTCCGTTCTGAAACGAGAAACAAAATTCACACAAAGATGATAATAGTCCTCAGTTTGATCAGTCACATTTGACAATTTATTAGCATTTACAATATGAATGAAAAAAAGTATTCAAATACAAAAAAGATCCAATATGACCCAATTTTTACAAGCTCAGTCATCTATCAATGCCAAACCTCACTTCAGAAGTGTTATAATAGGAACATAATTAAGCCATGTAACAAACCTGTGCTGCATTGGTGCTCTCTGCTGCTGTCTTCTGATTGGTCAGAAGGTCGAAGAGGATTAATGAACCTACAGTAAGAGGAAAAGGATCTTTAGTGTTTGTTCCAAAAATAATAGGTGGCGACATTTTACTCTTATCATGATGTTTGATATATTTGTTATATATATATATATATATATATATATATATATATATATATATATATATATATATATATATAAAACAAATATATCAAATTTGTGTGTGTGTGTGTGTGTATATATATATTTAGTATATTTGATTTACAGACGCAGAGGTTGTGTAATGTACACATATAAATTTGATTTTACAGACCTGGGCCATGTAACATAGCTATATAAAGTCGATTTACAGACATGGGCTGCGTTACATAGGTATATGAAATTAAATTAAATTCAGTTCAGCAGGCTGAGGGCGACAGAGGCATGGAAAAACTCTGAGATGACAACAGGAAGAAACCTTGAGAGGGACGCATCCTCATTTGGGTGACATCGGACAACTACAGTCAGACTGTGTGACCCAGTCTGGGAAAATCCATCTAAAGTACATTTTTGTGATTCACAGTTTTCTATATAAAATAATATGTAGAATCATTTCATGTAGAAAACAGTGAATCACAAAAAATACTTGGTCACATATAAAGTTGATTTACAGACTCAGGATGTTTGAAGTAGGTGTATAAAATTGATTTACGGATTGTGCAAAGTAGTTATATGAAGTCTTGTTACAAATTCAGGCTGCGTAAAGTAGCTGTGTGAAGTCTATTTACAGGCACAGACTTTGTATAGTATTCTTGTATGGTCTATTTGAAAGTAGCTATGTATGGTTGCTCTACAGACTCAGATAGAATAAACTTATATAAGGTTGTTTGAAGACGCAGGTAGTTTTGTACAGTAAGTAGTGTATTGTTGGTTTACAGACCCAGGCTGTGTCCGGCCACTGATATGGCTCCAGTGAACTGTGGGTTTCTTTGGAGAAAGATACTGTACAGCTGGTTGATCTCTGAGGCTACTGTGTCCACGATGGTCTGACAGTAGGTGGCACTGTTGTAAAAGAACAGGTCCAAGACTGTGTCGTTGGCGAACTGGCGCAGACCCCTGATGCTGGGCAAAGTGATCCGCTCTATATCTCTGCAAATAAGCATTTAATAATAACGTAATTAAATAATCAGTATTTTTTTAATTAGCACCACTAAGACCTTACACATGATTTTATTAGTGCTGTGCATTAAACATTCTGTAATCTATATTTAACCACAATAACCTGTCGACCCCTGTGCTTTCTCCATGCAGAACTCTGTGCCAGTTCACAGGCAGAAACTCCACTCGACCGCCAGCTTTGTTGCCGTCACGGAAGCTGAAATGACTTTTAACGAGCGCGAGAGCAGCGCTGCGGAACTCATTTACTGAAAAGAGAGACAGGAAGTAAACCTCAGGCCCTGCTGTACTCACAGCTACACTCCACAGCATCAATAAAAGACCGATTAACTCCATGTCGAAGGATTGAAATCAGAATTAAGAGGTAAACAGGAAGAGGAATATAGAGCAAAAAATCAGTGTGAAGATGTGTGCATGCGTGTGTAATCTCACCACACTGCACGATTCCTCTTAAGCGCAGATCACATGCCGGCCCAATGCCATGAACCATGAACACCAGGTGGTCCACAGTATCTGGTTCTCCTGCACACATACACAGAATTTGGGTTTGCTGAGGTTCAAGCTTTTTTTGCAGGCAACAATGTGTCCAAATCCTGTATGCAAGTGTAGCCCACACAAAGAGACTGGGTGTGTCATTTCTGATTTGACTATTCACAGGATTTCTGTTTCTTTTCATGTTGAGTCATGTTTATATGACAGTAACACCACATCAAACCATTTACAGTTCAACAGATAGAAATATTTAGTGTCCAAAAACAAGTCACAGATGGCCGTAAATAGCTTCACTCACCCTCTGGGATTTCCACCGAAATATTCTCCACTCCTCTTTTTAGTGTCCTGGGTTGCGTTCTTTCGCCCGGAGAGGGGGGACAGTCCAAGGAAAAGTTCAGGTGCTGAGTGATCAGCTGGTGGATAACACGCAAACAACAAACTAAATTTGGTTTTCTATTTAAATCTTAGGCCTGTGTGGACACGCTGAAAATGTAACACACTATTTGCCCTGTAGGGGGCACTCTGCTTCACGCAATGGTTTATGAGGGTACAGTACGTACCTTTGGGTTGTGGAGGATGACTGTCTCCCCTGTCGGCAGCTCTAAGTTTCTTTTCCACTCGTTCAGGCTCACAGAGATCATGTAGGCGTCCTGTTTAACACCGGACATGTTGAATTGATTTCTATAGCATAGTTCATTTATCAATTTTAATGTACAGCTCAAAATATTGAGCAGACATAAAACTCATATCAAATGAAAGTAGAACAAACATATTTTGATGTTTTTGGAAAGTCAAAGTAAAACATATGATCCAGAGGAATACGGTCATTCAGTTCACTCAGGTCGTCAGCTGACTTCATTTTATTGCCATATAACGTTGCTAAGCCTACTGTAGACCCAACCAACTGAAGCAACCCCAGTGTCACTCTGGACTCAGCAGACCACATGACCTAATTCAAGGCAAAATTCACTGACAAGTGGTTTTCTTTAGAGTTCGCATCACAGGGTGTGTGTGTGTGTGTGTGTGTGTGTGTGTGTGTGTGTGTGTGTGTGTGTGTGTGAAAATGCTCTTACTTTCTCTATTAAAAATGGCAACTGTTGATTTTTTTAAAAGTGTTTAAGTGACCTCCGTTCATGATTTTTTACCGACCACAAAGATGACGGTCCAGCACTATGCTTCCACGGTTTGATTATGTGTTGAAGGGTTTGATGCAGATCGATAACTTGACCCTTCTGAATTGTATTATCAATGATCAGCATCCACAGATGAAACTTGAATAAAGGATATACTGTAGACTGACCTCCAGCAAGTCGCTGATCTCTTCGGTGTAGGGAGTGAAGTGCATCTCCTTGCTGCCTTTGTGAAACCAGGAACATCGGCGCACTTCAGACGGAGCCTGATCCCAATAAACGGCATAGCGGCGGCGCTCCTTTAATCTCACATCGCAACGCCTGCCCTCTGTGGCCACCACCACCTCATCAGCACCACCTACAGTATATACACACACACACACATACATGTTGTAGTAGAGTATGTAACAGTTTCATTAAACTGCTTTTGTGTATTGTGTGTGCTGGTGTGTATTGGACTGTATTAGTGTGTATTCGTGTGCATTAGTGTGTGCTGGCATGCACCAGTGTTTAATTGAATATGTCAGAGTGTTTTATTGTGTTTGTGTTTTGGTGTGTATTATATTGTACTACCATTTATCAGAGTGTACTGGTGTGTGTTTGAGCGCGTTGGCCTTTAATTTATTTTAATCTTTCGAAGGTGTTGTGGTATGAGGCCGTGTTATAAACCTGTGCACAGACCGTGTGTGTGAGCCGCCTCCAGTCTCTGGGAGTCTTCTGTACTGAAAGGTTTCCACGAGTCTTTGCCGTCCGCCGTCTGCTTGTAGAACCAGTGGCAGCGCACAGGCGTATACGGCTCAAGCTGCGTCTCCATCCTCCTCCCTGTCTGTCTGTCTGAGACCACAATCACACACATTATCCTTCTGCTTCACTACTTATGGCCTGCATTATGTAGAGTTAGTTATTTGTAAGAAATACATTTGTCTAGTAATTATTACATTATTTTTCATCACTAGATATCATGCTAAGCAGGACAACGACACAAGGACAGGACGTCCAAAATCCACCTTCACCACATCTCACAGACTTGGGAAAGGAGACGATGTGATACAGTAAGTTCCTTCTTGAACCCCAGAAATCTATTCATTCTAACATGTTTCTACTTTGCATCCGTTTATACTGTAGTTACATTTAATGCAACTGTTCTTCATTTACTTGTTCACTTTTTATATTATTCGTCCCTGTTCGACTGGTTTTGATTGCGATTGTTGATTGCCTCATACAGATTTTTTTTTTCTGAATAGTTCTTTTAGTTTGTCTTAATTTAATACTTTGCGCTTTTCTGCTTTTCTTTTCCCCTTTTATTCTTCCCTTTCCTCTTTCACTCCCATCTATTAGCAATGGCTTTAATAAATTCCCTTTTTCTTTCTTTTTGTTCCTCTTTTGCTATCAAACTGAAGTGGACTACAGCACCGTGAAAAAGTCCTGATAAACCATCCATTTCTTTATATTTTGAGGAGTAGATTCAGTCCATTTTCAGTCCAGTCCCTGTACGCCTCTTACAACATCTAACTTAAAGCATGACCCAGTAAGAGACCGGTGCAGATGATGGCAGATGATCAGTCTACTGGTGATGCTGCATGCTGAGTGGTTAGTACAGGTTTTTACATAAACAAGCATTTTTTTCACTGTGTCTTAAGGCACTTTGCAGCATTTAGTCCCATTTAATTATATAATTAAATTTAATATGAAGACATAAGGGTTGGCTCAAGACTTGCACTGTCAGGAAAGTTTTTACTTCCTTTCCATCTCTTTCTCAGAGAACAAGTACTGCATTTGTTTGTTTGTTTGTTTTTATGCTTCTTTCTTTCTTTTTTTTTTATCCTTTCTCTTCCACATCTACGTGTGTGTATATACACACACACACACACACACACACACACACACACACACACACACACACACACACACAGGTACCACCGATGCCCCATATACACACATACAGAGAGGTTTGACCTTATCTGGCACATTTATGGCGATGCTCCAATGAGTCGCTCGAGGTGTTTTGAGTAGCATGCACATTTCAAAAGCAAAAGAACATCATTGGAAGACGACGAGAAATCAGTTAGACCTTCAATGAGCTCAACCACCGAAAATGTTGAAATAACTCTTAACTCAGATAAGTTAAGAGTGATTAACTTGTATAATTAAACAACCAAACAAATACAACTTCTAATCTGATCCCACATGAAAAGACAAACTAAGAAAACAAACAAACACATCAACGCAATCTGTATTTAAATCAGTACCAGTGTTCAGTATGGGATCGGTGTATCCCTGAAAACCTTTATAGGTCTAACCTTTAACCATACATTATCTCATACTGATGTAAAATCCCCTTGAAATGATTTCACTCTTTACAATACTGCCAATATAAGATAAAGATCACCGCCAACCTCATGTGCCAACATATCACATGTTGATTCTGACTCACTGCACTGGTGATATTGAGGCTATAAGGAGAAGATGAGTCACGTATATGCTGAAGGTCATATTGCATTAATTATTATTACATAATAAACTTGTATTCAGCCCATGTAATCTATTGATCATTTCATACATGTATGACGCTTTCTGACTTACATACATTTATACTTAGTCAAGTGTGAAAAGAATCTACACAATGTACTGTAAATCAGACTATCATAAACAGGAAACTCTTTGACAGCCACTCAGATACAGAACACAGAAGATTCCTGCCATGTTTAATAACTACAGGAGATATTATTCAAATAAAGGTCATACCTAAAAAAAAAAAAAGAACACGGGAAATACGTCTACATACGGCAAAACGTTCAGGTTAAAATGTAAATAAAATGACAACTCATTATACGATTTATTTGTCCTAATTAAATCTACATGATAAATAATAACACATGAACATTCTTATAAACAGCAGATCTTACCAGGCTGTGTCCTGCGCTACGGGTACACCGCGTGGACAAAAAGGAGAGTAAACAAACAGCCGAGCGCTTCCGGTAGAGCAACAAGTTTAATTCAGCTCGACCTCGGATTCCTTTAAAAATCGGTTCACTCGTGTTTTAACCTCGTTTAGATAGACATTTTCATGAATATTTTTTTTTATCGGAATGAATATGAGTTACCGATTGAATGTGGTATTTGTAGTTTCAGTCCGTGGAATGCTCGACCAATCAGAAGCCGAGGACGCATCCGGGTACTGCAGCCCTGCTGTTTATAACGGGCCCGAGGCTACCGTGGCAAACATGATAAACAGCAACGGTAGTGTTGCACGGAATGCTCACCAACATGATTAAAAATGTCTCTGAGTTGTCCAGTCTCAGGTTTCTGAGAAAGATGTCAATTAATTATGTAAAAAAAAAAAAAAAAAGTATTTCTAGAATTTCCCATTCTGGAATGCTCCTTGTTG
>JAAGKR010001826.1:34619-112111 GCA_011419295.1 Clarias macrocephalus
CCCCCCCCCCCCCCCCCCAAAAAAAAACATTTTAATTAACGACATATTTGTCCCCTTGATGAGCACATTCGTCCAACTAGAGAATGTAAAGGCCAGTGGTGACCATTGTATTTATTCCCATGTGATGACCGTGATGGGGCCTTTGATCAACATTCACACATTACAGGCAATTTGGGAACGCTAGTTAACCTACAGTAAAATGCATGTCTTTGGACTGTGGGAGGAAACCAGTGTATCCAGATGAAACCCCCCAGCATGGAGAGAACAAGCAAACTCCACCGACGCAGACCCAGAGGCAGGAATCGAACCCTCAACCCTGGAGGTGCGTGGCAACAGTGCTAACCACTAAGCCACTGTACCACCTATGAGCACATGCACATGTGTAATATTTTATTATATTTCATAATTTATTTTATTTTGTTAGTATGTAAATATTATGTATTTTCTCTTTTTTCACAGTTTTTAGTTTACAATCTTGCACTGCTTTTTATTCCTCCCCTTTCTTCACTCTGTCCCTCTCTTATTTTTCCTCTGCCTTTTTTCCTGCCAAATTGAGCTTGACCATTTTTTTTACTCCTGTCTTTGTGTGTGTGTGTGTGTGTGTGTGTGTGTGTGTGTGTGTGTGTGTGTGTGTGTGTGTGTGTGAATGACCTTGCTTTATGGTTTTGTTTATTTTTACAGGTGATGGGTTTTTACCTTACACAGGGTAGGCCATGGAAAAGTAGCCTGCATCCGATAGTATGTCAAGATGAGGTTATGTGTATATAATAACATTTTTATAATTATATAATTATTAGAATTTTTATTATTTTATTTAGAATAATTCAAATGATATGCTATAATCTAATTATTATAACGATAGTATGACAACGAGTGTACAATCAATCAAAGAAATAAATGTTAATTCCAACCGGATACAACATGTAAGGATAAGTAAACAATGAAAAACAAAATCCAAGAAAAAAAAACTGATACATATTTCAGCTCTAGCACTGATCATTATAATCAGTTTGGGATTAGTGCATCCCTTTTTAACCTTTACCATAGATTATCTCATTCTGGTGTAAAATCCCCTTGAAATGATTTCACCCTTTACACCACTGACATTATCAGCTAAAGATCACTGCCAACCTCATGTGCAGACATGTGCCAGCCTATCGCATGTTTATTCTGACTCACTGCAGTGGTACTAGAAATATAAGGAACAGGGAAAAACCGAACTTTTTAGCAGGTACGATATAAGTGAGAAGATTATCTAACTTGTCTCTCAGAGAATCCAGATTGTTAAACGTTTATACAACGTTTACTTTTTGACAATATTTGTTAATTTAGTGTGTCTTTAGTTTACACTACCAGTCAAAGGCTTGGATTTGTTTACTACATTATAGAACAATACTAGATTTTTTTTTGTTGTTGTTGTAAATTATGAAATAACACAAATGGCATTAGGTATTTAAGTAACAACAACAGTCAGTTGTTATTTTAAGACACAAAGTTCAGCTGTTCTGGCAAGCCCAAGTGTACCATGATGAAATTGTGAAACTGACTCTCATGAAGACAAGAGGCTCAGTTAGAGTTACCAACCTGAGAATCACCAGTTAACAAACAGCACCTCAGATTAGAGCCTTTATGAAGGCTTTACAGAGCATAAAGCAGACTCATCTCAATATCAACTGTTCAAATGAGATTATCGCATATTTTGGATGCCTTCAGTATTGTTTTACAGTGTAGAAATAAATAAAGATCAGGAATGACCATGGAATTCGAAAGGGTGTTCAAACTTTTGACTTGTAATGTACAGTATGTATGACAAAATATAAAAGAAAACTATCTCCTCCTTTTCCCTTTTTAAATTTTTGTCCAAAAATGTGTTTAAAACATAATAGTCAAATTTCCAGCTTGGTATGACATCATTCCACACAAGAACAACAACAAAAAAAAGTTGGGTGTGTGGAACAATTTGCCTTCCCCGTCCTCTAGCTCAACCCCTGGTCACTATTTTCATGGAAAATTATTGCTTTCTCATTTTGAAAACTGCACTTCTGCAAAAGGGCCTGAGTAGCTCACTTGCATTTAAAGCGAAGCGAAACAGCACATTTAAAACAGGAGTGTAACAAACAAAGTCAAGGGTGCCAGAGTCCATGAACTGATTGGTATTTCAGCGAGTACATTAACAGACACATTTTAGACACTTCCAAGACTTACGTGTTTAAAGAGTGTTATGTGTTATGTGTTTTAATATTATGGTACATTTGAAATCATTGACTGTGCACTTATGTTATAGCAGCTATAATAAGTCTTTCCCTCGCTTATGTCTTTATTTGAACTTTTTAACTTTAATAAGGAAAAAAAAAAGAAAGGAAAAGAAAAATTACGGTCCTCTCCTGTGGATAATAACATATTCAAGTGTATTAATATAAACTTGATATGTTGCACTTTTATCAAATCTCCTGTTATAGAACATTAATCATGTTCTTACTTATTACATTCATGAATTTAACATCGCAGTGCTATGAGATTTTTAAAAAGGGGTGAGGAAATTGTAGTTTGTACTTAATATACACTCATCACCATATTATGTCCACCCACCTAATAATGAGTAGATCCCCGATTTTTCCACCAAAACAATAATGGATTGTGTGTTCTGACACCTTTTTTGTAACCAGCATAAGTTTTTTTCAGCAATCTGAGCCTTATTAGCTCTTCTATTGGATTTAAATACACAGGCCAACCTTTGCTCCCCACGTCCAGTAGTGAACCTTGGCCACTCATGACCCTGTCAACAGTTCACCGGTTTTCCTTTCTTGGAACACTTTTGGTATGTCCTGACCACCGCAGACCAGGAACATCTTACACGAGCTGCAGTTTTGTAGTTGCTCTTATCCAAATGGCCAAATTGTGATGGCAAAATCTGATAAAAGTAAAATATTACTTGGTTTATATAATGCTGTTAGGCTCAAATTTTCCATGGACTCTTTTTAAACACATGTACACATGAACTAACTTTGTGTTGAACTGAAAACTATTAAATATGCATTCTTTGATCTTCCAGACCTAAAGTGTCAAGAACGCTGTGCAGATTCTACAGTGCTGTGCTCAATAGGTACATTGAGCACAGATGTACAATATCAATACAGATAGCACAGAATGGTGGCCAACAGTAGCACTACAACACAGAAGAGCATTTTACAACCATGGGGAAACCTTGGGTTCTTAAAAAAACATAGTCTAACGCCAAAAAAGGTGCAGTTGGCTGGCTCCAAAATAAGTAAATTCCTACAGAGCCTCGTGTTAAAATGTTAGACTTTACAACAGAAATACACACTGGTGATATTGGGGGAAAATATTTTGTGGCCATGGCTAATGTGTGGGAACGAGGTACTCTGTTGTGGCCACGACTTAGGTGTCGGAACCAAATAGTATGTTGTGGCCATGACTTACTAAGATGTGGAAGTTCAATTCAATTCAATTCAATTTATTTCTATAGCGCTTTTAACAATGGTCATTGTCTCAAAGCAGCTTCACAGAAATTAAAAGAAAATGAAAAGAAGACTTATGCAAATGTATATATGTGTAAGAAAAATGTGTCTAGATAATGAGATTGTCCCTGATGAGCAAGCCAAGGGTGACGGCGACAGTGGCAAGGAAAAACTCCCTGAGATGGCAATAGGAAGAAACCTTGAGAGGAACCAGACTCAACAGGGAACCCATCCTCATCTGGGTGATAACAGATGTTGTGACCATGACTTACTAAGATGTGGAAGTGAGATACTATGTTGTGACCCTGACTTACAAAGGTGTGGAAATGAGATACTACTGTATGTTGTGGCCACGACTTACTAAGGTGTGGAAATGAGTTACTATGTTGTGGCCACAACGTACTAAGGTGTAGAAATGAGATACTATATTGTGGCCATGACTTACTATGGTGTGGGAACAAGATACTATGTTGTGACCACAACTTACTAAGGTGTAGAAATGAGATACTACGTTGTGGCCACGATTTACTATAGTGTGAGAACAAGATACTACGTTGTGGCCACGATTTACTATAGTGTGAGAACAAGATACTATGTTGTGGCCACAACTTACTAAGCTATGGAAATGAGATACTATGTTGTGGCCACGACTTACTAAGGTGTGGAAATGAGATACTATGTTGTGGCCACGACTTACTAAGGTGTAGTTATGAGATACTATGTTGTGACCATGACTTACTAAGATGTGGATGTGAGATACTATGTTGTGACCATGACTTACTAATGTGTAGAAATGAGATACTATGTTGTGGCCATGACTTACTAAGGTGTAGAAATGAGATACTATGTTGTGGCCACAACTGTGTGGAAATGAGATACTATGTTGTGGCCACGACTTACTAAGGTGTAATAATGAGATACTATGTTGTGACCATGACTTACTAAGATGTGGACGTGAGATACTATGTTGTGACCATGACTGTGTGGAAATGAGATACTATGTTTTGGCCACGACTTACTAAGGTGTAGAAATTAGATACTACGTGGATGTGAGATACTATGTTGTGGCCATGACTTATTAAGGTGTAGAAATGAGATACTATGTTGTGGCCATGACTTACTAAGGTGTAGAAATGAGATACAACGTTGTGGCCATGACTTGTTAAGGTGTAGAAATTAGATACTACGTTGTGGCCATGACTTATTAAGGTGTAGAAATGAGATACTATGTTGTGGCCACGACTTACTAAGGTGTAGAAATGAGATACTATGTTGTGGCCATGACTTACTGTGTGGAAATGAGATACTATGTTGTGGCCATGACTTACTAAGGTGTAGTAATGAGATACTATGTTGTGACCATGACTTACTAAGATGTGGATGTGAGATACTATGTTGTGACCATGACTGTGTGGAAATGAGATACTATGTTTTGGCCACGACTTACTAAGGTGTAGAAATTAGATACTACGTGGAAATGAGATACTATGTTGTGGCCATGACTTACTAAGGTGTAGTAATGAGATACTATGTTGTGACCATGACTGTGTGGAAATGAGATACTATGTTGTGGCCATGACTTACTAAGGTGTAGTAATGAGATACAACATTGTGGCCATGACTTATTAAGGTGTAGAAATGAGATACTATGTTGTGGCCACGACTTACTAAGATGTGGACGTGAGATACTATGTTGTGACCATGACTGTGTGGAAATGAGATACTATGTTGTGGCCATGACTTACTAAGGTGTAGTAATGAGATACTATGTTGTGACCATGACTGTGTGGAAATGAGATACTATGTTGTGGCCATGACTTACTAAGGTGTAGTAATGAGATACTATGTTGTGACCATGACTTACTAAGATGTGGACGTGAGATACTATGTTGTGACCATGACTGTGTGGAAATGAGATACTATGTTGTGGCCATGACTTACTAAGGTGTAGTAATGAGATACTATGTTGTGACCATGACTTACTAAGATGTGGATGTGAGATACTATGTTGTGGCCATGACTTATTAAGGTGTAGAAATGAGATACTATGTTGTGGCCATGACTTACTAAGGTGTAGAAATGAGATACAACGTTGTGGCCATGACTTATTAAGGTGTAGAAATGAGATACTATGTTGTGGCCACGACTTACTAAGGTGTAGAAATTAGATACTACGTTGTGGCCATGACTTATTAAGGTGTAGAAATGAGATACTATGTTGTGGCCACGACTTACTATGGTGTGGGAACAAGATACTATGTTGTGGCCGCGACTTGGCCGTCTCCATAGCTAGATTTCTCATTCATGACAACTGTATGGGGTGAATTTTTATATTCAGTAACTCAGTAATCAGTTAAAAAAGGGTTTTATTTTTATAATTTTAATCAACCCCCATTTATTTAAAGCATCAACACATTAATTTTGACAACCATAATATATGTGTAGACACACAATCTTTGTCTATGCATGTAGCTAACTACTGTACCAGTATTATAAAAATAAATGTCACTAGTGTAAACAGTGTTGCTTCATGGAATTGAATTGGTATAAAATTGAAAATATCCCAGACTCAGATTTATATATTTTTCTATTAACAGACTAGTAGCATCTGATCTGTATAACATTACATTTAGTAAACAAAACAATTTATTTAGTTTTTCCTTTTCCATTTGGAGCCACTGAGAGTTATTCAATGAAAATGGAAATTGGTCAAAATCGACACGTGTCAGTCTCCAAGTAGGACTGATGGTTACATATCATTTTGATATTTTCGCTAATATAAAAATAAGGAACACATTTTTAGTATATACTGTACATGGTGCAGCCTCAGTACATGTGAATAGAAAAATCTATGGAAAAAAACATGGGTTATTTACAATCAGTGTATCCCACACAAACCTATGTACAGATACTGTATAGTTAATATTTACTACATTTACATTATACAAGTGAAAGTCATCTCTTGTGTGCTGAAGCGTGCAGTAGGGCTGATGGATATGACATTATTTTGTATTTATTTTTAAATAAAATGTTTCTTGTATATCAGGCTTCTGATGTCTAAATGATTAATAAATATACTGCTCAAAAATTAAGGGAATACTTAGTCCCGGTTTGTTTCAACTCAAACCAGGAATCAAATTTCTAAACAATATATTTGGAGCAAAAGGAGAACGATAAAGTGTTAATCAGTGTTCTACATAAATGTGTTACTGTCAGTGATCTGTCTGTTTCTGTCTCTCTGTCTGTCCCTGATTCTATATTAGTTTATTTAATGTATACCTCTCTCTCTTTTTATATTCTATCTGTCTGATTTTCAATCTATCTTTATTTCAGTTTATATGTTTGCCAGCCTGTTTTATTTTAGAACTGTTTAATATCTCTCACTTCTGTCAATCTGTCTGTCTGTCTCTCTCTCTCTATTTACCTGTCTCCCTGTCTGACCATCTTCTGTCCATCTATCCGAATATAATGCATTATATATGTGTTGTACGTATCGCTCACCCCCACTGCACACTGCACAAGCTTTCATGACATTAAAGGACAAATGCAATGTTCATAAAAAAGGACATGGCCAATGTTCAGAGTGCATTTAAAACATATATCTGTAAACACATAAACACATGTACACTGAGAGTGAGTTGTTCAGTTAAAACTGAGGTTTGGGAAGAATCTGGCACGTCGAGCGAATCGGGCTTCTGGTTCACTTCGTCTTCTTGTTCCTTCATATTCCCTCTTTTTCCGAGCCAGGTCTTCTTCCAGTGCCTAAACACACAATTAATAATGCAGCTGATTAGTGCTACTGTAGTCTTAACCTAACTTTATACTCAGTAACCATATGGAAAGATTTACGCTTTTATAATGTTTATCAGCTACAAAAGAAAGCTTCCATAAGATCAAAACTCTCTGATATTCCTATCCTTGTGGGGACGTTTAGTCTTCGCCAGGCCATTAGTACACACCCACACAAATAAATCCCTTAGTGTATCTCTTCGATGTGTGGAGGGGACAGGTTCCACGTCTACAAACACACGTTTCCTGACCATATCGCTCTCTGCTCTAAATGTCCTTTGCTTTCTAGTTATTGTTTAAATAGTGTAATGTATTTACTGCGTGATTTTACCTCTTTCCTGCAGGCTAGTTTATCTCTCCACTCGTTCAGTTCTAGTGTGTGCTCATCTTCCAGCCTTTTGATCTTCTTCTTCTCCATCTCCACCAGAACCTGCAGTTTCTCATTCTATAACAAATAAACACACCTTGTATGTAATATATGTCCAATCTATATTGCGAGAAATTTTTAAAACATCTCCGATTTTAAAAGGGATAAAGAACTTTACAGGGTTTCAAGACATTGTCTGTTGTTAAAGTGTCTGCGTCTTTGCTTTCGCTCAGAAGACACAAGGCTAATCTTTCTATTAAAAACAGAAGCTTATATGCTCCAGGTTAGAGTTCATCTTCTTTTGACTCAGCTCAACGGCTCTTTCATTTCTTAAATAGTTTAATCATTCTTTTCCAGTTAACCTCCTCCGAACATGATGCTGTTTATACAAGGTAATGTATAGATGTAGGCCATTATATGTTGAATTTAGACAGCGTGATGGTGAATAAGATTTATTTATTTTAGTGTGTTTACCTGTAGCTGATGGAGCTCTGTGATGTTGAAGTCGCACTGATCTTGCAGTTCCTTTAACTGGATCTCCTGAGTCTCCTGCAGAGTCTTGAACTCCTGCTTCTGCCTGATCTCCTCCTCCGACATGACCTAAGAGAGAGAGAGAGAGAGAGAGGAGAGAAGAGGATAAGACAGATACATAGAGCAAACGAACAGCAGGAGAAATAATGAGAGAGAAAAAAACAGGGAGATCCATCCATAAAAACAGAAAGGCCAAAGAATTTTCATTCACACGCAAACTGTGTTTTAGGTTATTGAAAACAGACATAAATGAAAAAAAGGTGAAGATGTTTAGAAACTCTGGGTTTCTGGGTTGTACGAGTGTTTGCCGCATGCGCTGTATCTCCTGTGTTCGATGTCAGAGTGTGATGTACTCAGGGAGAACTTTGTTTCAGGCTTTTGATTATCCCTTATTCCTTAACATTTACTGTTATATGTCTTCCTGTTTTTCTGGCAAGATTTGACCACATGTTTTTTGTGTTTTCATTTAAACAAATTATTATTATTATTTTAAATGGAGGAAACAAATCCCATTAAAAAAATAATAAGTGTCTAGGTCCTAGTGCCAAGGTGAGATGATGAGATGATACACAGGACATTTATAATTAATGACCCCATTCATTTAAAAAGTTGAGTGTGTGCAAACACAGTGCAGGTACATATATTTCAGTAATCTTATTATGAGAAACAGTCGTTTTGACACCCGTCAGTTAAACAGGAAGACACGTCATTGCCTTTTTTCTTTTTTTATCTATTTATTTTTACATTGAGTCAAATCTTAATTTTGAGTTTTATAGTTACTGAATTCCATTGTTAGGTGTAACGCGTTAGAGTACTGGGATTACATTTTTGGTGTAGCGAGTAATCTAAGGCGTTAGGGCTGCCATTCAAGTACTCAGTTACTTAGTTACTTTTTCAGAAATATATTATTATATATCAATTAGTGTGTGTGTGTGTGTGTGTGTGCGTGTGCGTTGGAAAGTCGTCCTACAAGCCCCGCCCCCGATCACCCGCCCCTCTGTTATTCCTGCTGTTATACCCCTATCTCACCTAAGCGGTTTGACTATGCAGGACCGATGCACGGAAAGATGGAAACCTCATCACAGTGCCGAAACTCGCGGTGAATCGTGATGTACCGTACTTACGGCCACCGCGCGAAACCGTGTATGTGAAATATGGGTTTTAGTAGTCAAACTTCGCTGAGTGATGATGGTAGAATAATTATAAAGGTCTTGACTAAAACAACATGCATGAGGAAGTACAAAGGAGTTTTCATTTCCTGCAATGGAAAAGTACTCGAACTAGTTACTCTTATTAGAAAGTAACGCAGTAATGTAACAGATTACTTTTTGAAGAAAGTAATTTTGTAATTTAAGTTACTTTAAAAAGTACCGTCCTCCATCACTGCTGAATTCTTCTTCTTCAAGCTCTTTATTCTCTGTTTGGTTATGTTGGTGTAAATGTGTAGATGTACAAAAAGATGTAAATAAGTACCAGATATAAACATTGAAATACTGTTCAGTAACTCACTAGGAACTGAGCAGGAGTGAATGAGGAGCTGTACAATACTGTAACATCTACATCTACATTCAGATACTCTAACCAACATAATCTTGCCCATGTCTGTAAAAAATCTGTTAATACTGATCATGTACTGTCCCATTAAAACCATACTACCGCATGTATAGTCACATGATTCTGTGACATGGATGCAACATGGAGGAGAAATCTTACTTTAGAAAAAATATCCCAGCTTTAATGCAGCAACAACAACAAAAATCCAAAACAAAATAATTGTTATTTAATCATAATCAAGGTACAATGTTTAATTAATCTTGAAATTGATTTGATACCACCCAGCATGTGCTGTCATAAGAAAATAGCCCATGATTAAGTAGTATGAAGGGCCGGAGGGAAATCCTTTCCGTCATGAAATCATACGTTAAAGTGTTTTATTCTTTTTATACCGCCACACTGTCAATAATTACAATTATCAAGTAATTGACAAGCAGGGAGAGCTCAGTGGTTACTACATAAGACTATGATTCTATACCTACCGCTCAGGAGAACACAGGATCAAATCTCACCACCAAGCTACTATTGTTGGTCCCTTGCACAATGCCCCTAACCCTCAACTGCTCAGATGTTTAATTTGATAAATGTAAGTTGCTCTGGATAAGGGCGTCTAATAAATGCTGTAAAGGTAAAATCTTGCACTTTTCCCAGATTATACTCACTCACTCATCGTATATACCACTTTATCCTGTATACAGGATTGGGGGAGTCTGGAGCCTATCCCAGGAGATCTAACTGTACGGAATGAGGCGGGTTGCCAATCCATAGCAGGACGCACACACTCACATACACTCACACTATGGGCAATTTGGGAACACCTATTAGCCTAACCTGCATGTCTTTGGACTGTGGGAGGAAATCCACCAACCAAGTTGAGAACATGCAAACTTGGAATGATTGGAACACGGAAAGTGGAGATGCAAGGCAACCATGCCGCCTCCCAGATTATAGTTATCTTTAATGTTGTTCAATGACCATGACTCAAGTCATTTCTTGTTCTTACTTTTGTTGTAAGCAGTCATTCCCTCACCAGCCTCTCTATGTCCTCTCTCTTGAAATGAATAAGACAACATACAGCTCATCACGTTGGGTAATATCATGATGCATATACATTTCTGTCTACTTTCCCTGAGACATTTCTGTCTCCTTTCCCATGAGACATTTCAGTCTACCTTGTCATGAGACATTTCTGTCTCCTTTCCCATGAGACATTTCTTTCTCCTTTCTCATGAGACATTTCTTTCTCCTTTCTCACGGCAGAAAACCTCTTAACTATTACAAAGCTCTGACACTCAAGACTACTTCTGTAAATATCTCAATTATTATATTTATATAAATCAATGATTGTATGTTTTTTTTTTACTGACTAACCAAACATTTTTATGATCTTTTTACACTGATTATCCACAATATCAATTCCTGTGGATGAGCTGTTACTATAACATACAATAACGTAGCGCATTGACATCAAGTAGTGATTTATGTGGACAACACCACTCAGTTATGGAAAATGAATCAACAAGCTATCACTTATTAGCCCTGTGTTGTAATGGTTGTGTTATTAGTGTGCACATGAACACGCAGCTTATCTTCTTTGCATTAATTAGCATTTAAAAAACCCTAATAAATATTAAAAGATGACATTTTAAATTACTCAAAATCTCAGTGGTCTACAATTTATACAAATACAGATGACAGATGCGTCAGATATAATGGTACCCCTTGTGTTATTAAAGTCACATTCTTTTCTTGCCCAAATCTCTTCAGCTTCTGGGTCCATTACTGAAATATTAAATCATGTCTAAAATACTTTAAATCTATCTCGAGGTTTGTCCTGCATTGCAATCTCCAGTGGTGTCAGAGGCTGGAGAATACGTCAGGTTACTTCTGAACACTTAGACATCTTTATTAGCTAGACGCCATTTACTATTTCACCGGAAATCCATCAAAACCACCAGCTATCGCTCAGTGGATTAAGAAGACTCCAACTTTCCACAGAGGATTAGATGAAGCAACTCTGATAAATTCCTGAAAAGTAATTTCACAACCTCAGCTCTCTAGTAACTTTCTCTCTCTCTCTCTCTCTCTCTCTCTCTCTCTCTCTCTCTCTTTTTCATCTTCAAGCTCTGATTATGTGCTGAAGATTTTTCTTCAGCTGACTGGGCTGTCTTTGGATTGATATGAAATAAAAGATATCTAGACTACATCTCTAAATCAGATTTAGACTAAAGATTGGCTTATATGGTTCTATAGAGATTCCTTTTTTTTTTTTTTTTTTTGAGTTTTTTTGATTCTCTAAAAAACAGAAAATCAAGGGAGGAGGAGCTGCTTGTTTGAGTTTCCTGTTAAAGGACACATTGTTTACTGGTGTAGTAAAATAGTCAAGTTGGGGCTTTTTGTTGTTAAGTTTTTGAATACTCACAATGAAACTATTTAAATAAAAAATCGTGCCCAATCTTATCCAAAATCTCCTGCTCTGTTGTAAATGAAACATGGCGACAAGGCTTTTTAAAAACAGCTATGCATGACATAGCATTAAATCTGAATCAGCCATAACATTAATATTATAACCTCCTAGATTTTGGGTCCCCCTTGTGCCACTGGTGGCTCTGGCTCCTTGGGGCGTGGCTCAACACGGTCTCTGGGGGTATGTTGTGGGTTGCGGGGTCAGGCCTCTTTGGATCAGACTTGTTTGTCCAGTACCTGATTGGATTGGGATCTGGGGTGTTTGAAGGCTGAGCCAGTAGCCTTGGGCTCTTTTTCTGCCAGGCCCCGTATGCAACAGGCTGTCGTACACGGGTCTTCTGGGGCATTTGTATCATGGCAGCAGTGACTTTTTTTGTGTGGGGGAGATGGGGATATTTGTGCTAGATTGCTTTTTCTGTGATATCAGATGTGTGACCACAGGCATAGATGAGCCTTGGTGTACATGATACATTAACTATTTTCCTGGTGTATAATTAATAAACAGTGTATGTAATTACAAAGCAAACTGACATTATACTGAGCCTGTGATTGGCCATTACGATCAAGCTCTGCCCAAATAGATTAATTCCAAGATGAAGAACTTTTAGGAGTGGCTGTCAGAGCAGATATAAATATACCCACATGGTATTGTGGGTTATACATTTAAATCAGGAAATGATGTTACCTGTGTGAGTTTCTGTCTCTGCTCAGCCCCGCTCAACCCCTGCCTCCTCAGATCTTGCCTAACCCGGTTTAGGCGACTTTTGATCTCGGCACGTTGGGCCCTTTGGACTTGTGTTCTTTCCTGAGCCTGAGAAGACTTCTGCTCATCTATTAGGCCCTGCTGGAATCGGGACACACGGTCCACATCCTGTGCAAAACAGTAAAAATAAGAAAAAGGATTAAATAAGAACAGTTTTTGTGGTTCAACATAGGCCATATAGGTCATCCAAAAGTCACCTTGCTGTGTCTCCGGCTGAGCTGCTGTCTCTGTAATGAGTACTGCTCCTTCACTTGCTGCTTAAATAAATGATATTTCTCCTGCAGATGGCGCTGTTCCAGTTCCCAGATCACTGACTCACGGGCTGCAGGTAAACAAATACACACAATCCTCAGCTCATGACCACTGAAAAAATTACCATTTGACTCCATGGGCGTATGAAACAGGTTTGTGATTTAGTCCATCTAGAGTATGACATTTCTAAATAAATAGGGAGGTTTTCGGTTAAGCAAAATTTTCATAGTCATCTAGGGGAGAAGAGGAGATATTTATCACTCATTTATCACTTACTCATCATCTATACCGCTTAATCCTATATTCAGGGTCAAGGGGGGCCTGGAGCCTATCCCAGGAGACTTACAGTAGGGCACATGGCAGGGTACACCCTGGACAGGGTGCCAATCCATCGCAGGGGACCGACACACACACTCACTTATTCACACACTATGTGCAATTTGGGAGCGCCAATTAGTATAACCTACATGTCTTTGGACTGTGGGAGGAAACCCACCCAGCACGGGGAGAACATGCAAACTCCATGCACACAGAGACAGGAATCAAGCCTGGCCGGGGATCGAACCCGGACCCTGGCGGTGCAAGGCGACAGTGCTAACCACTACACCACCATCTTGCATATAATTTTTTTAGGACCATTTAGATTTTTGCATACACATGAAATTAAATACATAAATACAACTTTATTGAATATCCTTGACATGTGGCATTGCACACAACTGCTCAACTAAGTGAACTCTACATTGATTAAAAAAGTGTATGGTGCTACTGGTGGTTTACTGGTCGCCTTGCACCTACATGTCCTGGGCTCATTCCCCTTTCGAGTCTGTGTGCATTGAGTTTGCATGTTCTCCCCTTGCTTAGTGGGTTTCCTTCCACAGTTCAAAGACATGCATGATTAGGCTAACTGGCGTTCCCAAATTGCACGGAGTGTATGAATGAGTGTGTGAATGTTGACTGAAGGTCCAAATAAATACAATGGTCACCACTGACTTCCACAGTCCCTACTTGGACTACAGAGGATGGATCCATGAATGGTGCCACTTTATGTCTCTTCTAATAGTATACTGTACCATTTGCTTGTGTCTCTTTCTTTGCAACTCTGCTTAAGTCACGTTTCTGTCTTAAATATGATAAAGAGTATGAGTTATATGACTAAATATACCTTTCAGAAATACTTAGAAAAAATTCATAAAAAATTGCACATCACTGCAAATCATTCATTTTTTTATTTACACATCAAATGTATTGTATTTATCAAATTTATTCCTATAAACAGATTAATACAAATATAAGAGGTTATAAAAAATTTTTGTGATTCTTTAAGGTAAAATATAAGCCAAGTACATTGTTAAATATCCTCAAATAAATTCCCTTAAAGCTAATTACCTCAAGTTAGCTAGATGCAGTAAAACCTTTAATTCACACTGACTTATTAATCCTCTCAGAAATTCTGTTGGGTGCAGCTTTAACAGTGATGATTAAGAATATTTTTTTATATTCTGTCACATCCTGTCAGATTTCCTCATTTGTAATGATTAGATATATATTAATGATGAATTTTAACTTTATGAATCAGTCTTGCAAAGTTTTTCATGAAAAAAAAAAAAATCCTGTCAGGTTAGCTCATGTTAGCTACACACAAGCAACCACACAAAACCCAATGATAAGTTTCTATATTATCATTTATAGTCTTAAAAACATGACAAATTAAAACTATTTTTATTTGTAAAACATTGGTTTACTGTCTCAAAATAATTTTTGTATTGCTGCTCAGAAATAAAAAATTTCTCTGTTGTGAACTTGTTGCCTGAAAAGCTACTGCTACTAAGCTAACCATTCACCCTCAGTGTCTGACTGCTGTCTAGAACATCGTCCTCATTGGTGGTGAAGGTGGTTTGAATTTGTGTGGTTAGGTCCTTGGATTTAGTTTCAAAACTAAATACACCATAAATACGGTATGACTTGTGTGTGGTGTGGCCGATGTACCTCTCTTAAACTGCTGAGATTTGACAGTGACGTCCCATTCCATGGAAGCCACTTTCCTCTTGTGTTCCTGCACAGCTTTCTGTAACGCTTCATTCAGCTCCTGCTGCTGCTTCTGCAGGAAACGTTGCTCCTGAGATAAACACAAACTATGAGGCGCCTCATAACAAAGTCTATAAAATATTTTCACATTGTGCATATAACACATGGTGCCATATCCCAGTTCTATTAAAGTTTCAGCACACATAGAGGAACAAACTTTCTGCCTAGACAATAGTCCACCTGTTTATCGTATATGAAGGGATTTGTTACCTCTTTAGGGTCCATCTTAAGCCCTCGGAGCTCTTTCTCTTGCTGAGATTTAAGACGCCGTGCTTCCTCTCGGAGACGTGCCGTGTGTTCAGTCTCCATTTTTTGGCTCTGCTGTTCATACTGTTTTTCCAGACGCTGCAGTTCACTATCATAGTACTGTTTCTTACTCTGTAGTGGATGAAACAAAGTGATGGATGGATGGATGGATGAAAAACTAGTTCTTGTGCACCCTTGATTTTTGTATGGTATGTGTGTGTTTTCATTCTGTACATTTTGTATGGTATGTGCTTGTTTGCACATGTACTGTATATATGTGCATATGTGTTTTGATGTGTATTTACGTGTGTTTGTGTTTTGACTTACAGTCATTTCCTGTTCAATATGGCGGAACATCATCTCTCTCTGTTGCTGCAGTTTCTGTTCCAGTTGTGTAAACTCTCGTTGCTCCTCTCGCTGCAGCAGTTTCAGTGCATGCAACTCTTGCCTCCTGCTCACACACACACACACGCACACACGCGCATGGACAAAGTGTGTTTATTTTATATACACACATACAGGGTGGTGGATAGACTTTTCCTTTCCTTCACACAAATTTTCATTTTTATATTTACATTTACTGTGTTTATACACACTTAAAGTACACAGACCTACAGTATACAAACACCCAACTTCATCAAATTATTTATTAATATTTACTTCTTATTACATTTAAAGTGACAATACCTGACTGAGCGCATCTGCTGCTCCTTATCATTTCTCTCGCTGATCACTTTTGATGTGGTGACGCTCACCTCACGGCCATCCACCATAAATTTCCGGGTTTTCTTCACAGTTTTTCGGCCAGGAGGTAAATTCTTCAGGTAAACAACAAATTTTTTATTATTATTTTTTTTACAGTAGTGCTTAAGTTTAAATTAAACAGAATGTGTTAATACAGTAGGGTGTCTTCGAATGTACCTGATCAACTATAACATCATAATTACCTGCCTAATATTGAGTAAGCCCTTGCTTCTGACCCATTTCTATCACAACCAGCATTAACCTTCTCAGCGTTCACAACAATTTGGCCCTTCAAACCCTTATGCTTGGCTTCCAACACATCAACATAAGGAAAAAAGGTTCACTTGCTGCTAATATACTATATATTCCACCTGATTCCAGCCGCCATTATTACGAGATATTGAAAATGTAGCTACTGTGAGAAGGACCAAATTGTAATGGCTAGATGTCTGTATTAGAGCAACTTCCAAAACTACAGCTCCTGTGGGATGATCCCAGGCTGCAGTAGTCAGGACATGCCAAAAGGATCTAAGGAAGGGAAACTGGTAAACTTGAGACAGGGTCATGGGTGGCCAAGGCTTACTGATGCACATGGGGTCGAATGCTGGCCTACATAGTCTGATTCAATAGAATTTTCCTCAATTGAGGAAAAGGTTAATGTTGGTTCCAATATAAAGATGTCAAACACATAGGTCATCAGTGTTCTGGTGGCAAAAGTCAATATTAGGTGGGTGTCTATAATTTTATGGCTGGTTAGTGTCCATGTTAGATTATGTTAAGATTGGACATCAGTTGCTCTTTTTTAAAAAAATTTATAAAAGACTAACAGTCAGCCTCGGATGCCACTCATACTTCATGTATCATGGCTGGTTTTAACTCTACAATCCAGTGAAATTTTACAATCCATTTAAAACTTCACAATCCTTTCACTGGCATAAAATGGCAATAATGTGGGCCAATTAAAACCTTACATCAGCCAATTAGACTTTCACAGTCATTACTACATCTAAACATCAAAGCTATTATTATATCAACCAATCAAAGCACAATAGACATTATTCCAGCTAACGAAAACCCCACAGTCTTCAGACTGGACAATCACGACTTTCCACAGCCAATGCAAACCTCTAGTCCTAAGACTGTACATAGCATTGAAATACTCATTATTGTACTACAAGCTAGGTGTATAATGGTTCTTACAGTAATTGCAGTTGGTACACTGAAAGAACTTTGCGAAGAGCAGGAAAAAGACAAAAAGATTAAATAAGAAAATAAGAAAGAGGAAACCAATGACTTGTAAGATCTTTTAAAAGGTGCGATCTGGTATGAAAGATGACAAATAAGGAACTTGCACAACTAATCACAGCAAGAGACCGACAAGGTGTCGGAAATACTGTGTTGTGTTGAAAGGAAACTCTTCCCCGCATTACTCACCGTTTCATTTTTTGATGAACCCGCTGACTCGTCGTTATGATGTAACGACCCATTCGACTCTGTGTCAGGTGCATCCGTGTTCGAGTTGCCGTTCAGGATGTTGTGCGACTCTTCGCTCGATTCCACTTGCTCGTGCTCATGTGCAAAGCTAACCTGCTTGGTGGTTTTGGTTACCTTATTGTCTAAAGGAACACCATTGGTCTTTTCTGAGCTCACTTCCGCTCTCTGGGTATCGTTAGATTTTGGAGCGTCAGTTTGAAGGTCTGATGTTTCTGCTGAGTCATTTGCAGGTGATTCGTTCTGAATATCAGCCTCTGTGAGATTCCTAGGTGTGTCTGATTGGTCAGTTTTTACCTCCTCATTCTCATGTCTGTTCTCTGCACTATGGATCTCCTCGAGTCTTCCTTCATGTCTGGACTCCTTCTCTTCCGATGCATCTTCTTTCCTCGGTTCATTTGTAGACTGTTCATCTTGCTCGGTTTCTTCTTTCAGTTCTGATTCTGGCCTATTTTCATCTTGTGGTGTTTCGTCTCCATTTAAATCAGCTGTAAGCTCTGTTTTTTCAGCGTTCTCAAAATCCTCCACCGTTTCTATGTCTTCTGTTTCTTTTTCCCTAACATCTACCTCTTCTTTATCTTTACCTCCATCCTCAGCTATCTTCACTCCCTCCTCCTCTTTAGCATCATCTTGTCCTTCTCCATCCTCTTTCAGATTCTCCTGCATTACACTCCCGGTCTCATCCTCGCATGTCTTTTCCACCGAACAGGGACCACACAGTTCTACAACTGTGTGTGTCTTGTCCTCGCTCGTCTTCTCCCCAGAACCAGGAACACAAAGTTCCACAACTGTGTGTGTCTCGTCCTCGCTCGTCTTCTCCCCAGAACCAGGAACACACAGTTCCACAACTGTGTGTGTCTCGTCCTCGCTCGTCTTCTCCCCAGAACCAGGAACACACAGTTCCACAACTGGCTTTCTGATTAACTCCACCATTGTTGTTGTCGGGAATTTAGAAGCTCCAGCTAAATCCAGATAATCAAACAAACATCTCTCTTTAGTTTCATGCTTCCTGTTGAAGTGCAAGGTTTCCAAACATAACGTGTCGATTGGAACATTTTGCAAATCAGCTGCTTCAAGATTCTTGTCTTTTTCTACCGGTTCACCAAGGCATCTCCAGAAGGTTTGCTCGTCTTTAGATTGTTCATCATTTGGACTATTCTTGACTTCTTGATCCTGTAGTGTTTCCTGTTTAGATAAATCCTCTTCCTGTTGAATTTCTGCATCTTTGCAACTGTTTGCTTCAATGTCCTTGCGCTCCATGTCACTCTCTGGCTCTATGGGTTTCTCTTCTGTTTCTTCGTTAGGTTTATCCTGGCTCTGAGCAGGTCCATCTTTTGGCTCCTTGTGTTTCTCTTCGTTTTCCGTCATTTTCTCCTCTGTTTCTTGTTGACTTGTCGCTGGTGCTGCTTCACCGTTGCTGACAATTTCTTCATGTTGTTCCTTATTCCCCAGATTTTTCATATCATCAGACCAGATTCCTGATTTTCGTCGACTCAGGAAGGACAGGAGGTTTCCCGGAACAGATAGACGCCTGACTTTTTTCTGTGCCTTCTCTAAGGCACCAGATGCCCGACGTGTCACTTTGGGGATTTTGTTTGACTCAGGATTAGTAGGAATCTCAGGAGGTTCTTCACATGAGGGTGTCAGAGGGATTTCTGGCTCTGGGGTTTTAGCCTGATCCTGAATTACTGGGGCTTCAGTAACGGTTGATGGTTCATCCACAGATGAATGCAGATCTGAGAGAGACTTATAGAAAGACAAAGACAACAATTAATGTTTGGTACAATACCTCCAGGTACTAATAATCCAGGAATCTACTATATATGTATTCATAATGTCAAATATTGTTATTGTGGATGTTTAAAAATCTTCTCATATTGAGAAGAAGCCTTGGAAGTTGGACCCGTCATGTTGAATGTGAGTCTTCTGACTGTGATGATCTGACTCAGATGTGAACGTTTACATGAACATTTAGCAAAGTTTCTATCGTACATAATGCAACTTGACCTAATATATGAGCTAGAATTCTATAGTCAGTTTATGTATTTCTATAACAACATGCTTTAAGGTGTTCAATATCTCACACATCAATCTGCCCATTTTACATCAAATGTTTAAATCAGTTTATAGTTATATTTAGAAATGTATCTGTTATCTCTTGTTATGTCAGCAATAAACAGTCATTTCCTTTACCAGCCGCTCTCTTTCCTCTCTTTCTAACTTTATAAGAATGTCATGTTACTGATAAACCAAAAATCAACCTATACTGTATCTTGAAGGCTTTCTCATGGAATATTTCTCACCTCACAGGAAACTTATGCAATAAATAAACGCCACCTTACGCAAAGCTTCAGCATATTAACTCTTTGATGCTTTTCCGTGTTAAATTAAAGCATGCTTTTTTGAGAGAAAAAAAAACTTGTATTATTAGGCTTAGATTACATGAAACATCTAACAGACCTTGTAAGTAATATGCAGCTATTATTTGCCTTCTAGCTAGAATGTACTGTAAAATCTGCTGAACAATAAATGAACAGCTTTGCAAATGAAACATTTAAATAATGTTTGTTTATCAAGCAACAAATATAATATTGTTACAATTTAATATCCAGACTGAGTAGTGAAGATATATCTGGTCCTAGTTTTGTAGTGATTTCAGTACCTCTGCCTCTATGACCTCAGTGACCTCTGCTTTAGCCTCGGCAATAAGCTCCTTGAGGGATTGTCCGTTCCGGCCAGCGTATGAGAAGGGGTGAGCGAGGAGTTGCTGTGCTCCCCATCGTGACTCTGGGTTTTTCTGTAACGTCCTCTTAAGGAAATCATGAAAATGGTTTGACCTGGTGAGGGAAAAACACAGCAAAATTAGGAAAATAGCATTTATTAGTGAGCTTCTGTATGTTGTATATTCAATAATAAAAATCTGATTTCAGTTCCAAATAAATTGTGGGTGAGCGAGTAAATGAACAGGTGAATGGATGGATGGATGGATGGATAGCGGGTTGGAAGGATGGGATGATGGACAGGTTCAATATAAATGAAATTGGAGACATTGTTTCGATGGGCAGCGTGGATGACTGGATGGATATACTGTACAGCTTCACCATAGACATATGTTGGATATTGTGTATAGTGGGTTTGATGGACAGACTGGATGGATAACCGGATGGAGGGATGGATACATGGCCTAGTTCACAATGGGTGAATTCAATGACAGAAACATTGTTTAAATAGGCATTGTGGGTAAATAGATGGATATACATATTGACCATAGGACATTGAAGGTGGAGAGATGGATGAACAGATGAATAATGGATGGACAAAATTACCATTGATTTGCGTTGGACAGTGAGAGTAGAACGATGAATGTATGGATGGAGCAATGAATGGACAGATTTAAGATTGGATTTTTTTGGACAGTTAGAGTAAAACAATGGATGTTGGGACAAATGAATGGATGGACAGATGGATGAGCAAGTTTGGGTAAAAATTGTAGACAGATTCCTAGTTTAAATGCACAACATGGTTGAGTGGACGTATATACAGTAGAGTACAGGATCACCATTGACACAAGTTGAACATGGTGGATAGATGGGTGGATGATGGCTAGATAGATGTACAACTGGTGTATGTTGGACTTTGTGGGTAGATGGATGGGTGATAAATGGATGGTTGGATGTCTGAATGGATAGATGATGGTTATTATTTCACAGAATGGGTGGAAATATGGCAAGATGGATGACCAGATTGCCCCAGTTGAATACATGACAATGTGGTTAGAGGAATGAATAAATGGATAGATGGAGAGAAAGGATGATTAAAGGAATAGATTGGTGAACAGATCAACCAATTCAAAAAAGTGTTGGATGAGTGACTGTAGAAATGGACAGATGAATGGATAGATCCAACGGATTTAAGTGTTGGTCAGTGGGTGTGAGTGTAGGAATGGACAGATGGATGAAAGGGTTCACCATATGCGAGGATTGGTCAGTGTGGGTGGAGGAGACTTGGTGATCTTCAGCAGCACTCTCATGGGGTTCAGAGTGTGGTGTGGAGGCTCCATCTCAGCTGCCTCGATCAGCGTGATGCCCAGAGACCAGATATCAGATTTACATGAGTACGCATTCTCTTTTGATGTCTCACACATGATCACCTCTGGTGCCATCCTGGAACACACATTTATACACACATATACATTTTGTTATCATTACTGTTACACACCCAGGACTAGTGATTATATCATTAATGCCTTGATAAATATTATATCATGCATTATTATCATATAGTTTGAACAGGATTTCCAGTAGTTTTAAGTTTTATCACAGTACAGAGATATTAACGGGTCAAATAAAACTTAAGTCCACATATATTTAAAACTGAATGTTTTAAATTAAAATGTAAAATTGACCTTCTTTGTTGAAGCTGATGTAAATGCACGAAGCTTTATTTTCGTCTTAATATGTAATTTTCGAATGTATCTTTTAACACCTTAACCTTAACACTTTATAGCAGAAGATAATTTTTATTTATCACATTTTAGCAGGAAACACTTTAAGTACAGTTTGTGCACTTGGCCAGTACTCTACAATAAAGAAATCAATCAAAAGTGCTCACCAATATGGCGTCCCGATGAAAGTCGATCGCCTCTGGAGGGTGTAGTCATTTTTTGCTGAAACGCCAAAGTCAGCTACAAACACAGAGCATGGGAACAACTGAACATAGTTCTAGTGTGTTGTTTTTTTAAATGTGTATGTGATGTATATACACTGATTAGCTGTAACATTAGGACCACCTGCCTAATATTGACTAGGTCCCCTCTTTTTCCACCATGACAGATGACACTGTGTTTCTTTCTTTCTTCTTTGCTGTGACGCCTTTCTATTACAACCAGCTTTAACTTTTTCATCAATTTGATCTACACTAGCGATCCAATTGGGTTGAAATACACATACCAGCCTTCACTCCTCATGGGCATCATTAGGCCATGGCCACCCATGACCCTGTCGGGAGTTCACCGGTTTTCCTTCCTTGGATCACTTTTAGTATGTCCTGACCACTGCAGACCAGGATCATCCCACAACAGCTGCAGTTTTGCAGTCGTCTAGCCATCACAAATCGGACCTTGTCAAAGTCACTCAAATCCTGACACGTGGCTATTTTTTCTGCTTCCAACACATCAACTTTAGGAAAACGGATTACCATTATAACAAGATATTGAAAATGTAGCTATGTGACAAGGGCCAAATAAAGCTCAAATTAAGAAAAAAAATTAATCATGCTGGTTCTAATACAAAGGTGTCAGAACACATAATGCATTATTGTTTTGGTGGAAAAATGGGGACCTACTCGGCTGATCAGTGTACGTGTGTGTATGTATGTATGTATGTGATGTACATTTGTGTATACCAAGTTTGATGTTGCCCTCCATAGTGAGCAGAATGTTTCCCGCTTTCAGGTCTCGGTGGATGATGCGGTGCTGATGCAGGTAAGACAGAGCCTGCAGCGTTTGGAAACACACCTCACTGATCTGCTGCTCTGAGAGGCCACGCTCCAGCTCTGCACACACACACAAACATACCCATATAATGAAGGCATTCAGAAAAGTGAGGGTATTTAGAGGATCATTAAGGTCAGGTCACACCCACCCAACATGATGTCATCCAGCGCTCCTCCAGGACAAAACTCAATGATGATCTGCACACAGAGAACACAGTCGATAAGACATAGATAGATAGATAGATAGATAGATAGATAGATAGATAGATAGATAGATAGATAGATAGATAGATAGTTTTTACCCATAACCATCCTTCAAAATAGATGGCGTCTAGCAGGGTAATGATGTTGCCATGGCGACAGGCTGCCAGGATGTTGATTTCAGTGATGTAATCCTGCACCTGATCCTCACTGTGAACACCTATAACTTTAGCTGCTGCTAAAACACCACCTTCATTGTTTTGAACCTAAACCATGCACACACACATACACACACACACACACACAAACACAAAATTAGCCCCTTTTTAGGTAAACAAACAGTTGTATGCAAAAGATTGGGACCTCCTAGACAAACTACAGTATATGTTTTATTGAATTTTCAGTTTCAAAATAACTATTAAAAGACATTTTTTGAAATATTGATGTACAGGTTCTTTATATTTCCTTAACTTTAAAAAAAAAAAGAAAAAAAAAGTGATTGACGCATAAAAGTTTAGCCACCATACCAAATAAGTATTTATTAACAGATATTTATTATTTGACAGATCCTCAGTTATCCACTTCGAGGAGCCCATAGTTGTTGAATGTTAGAAGACAAAAAGAAATTCAAAGACAGGCATGTGGGAGGAAACCTCTAACAGAGCTTTCAGAGTTTGCTTGAACAGGAAGTGAATTTAACCACACTGTATGTCTGAACCTGTGTACACAGTTACCAAGGAACCCAAAAAAAAAAAAAAAAACCCAGAAACAAAACTTCAGCAGTGATGAAGAAAGAAACATCTCTGTTCTAATTAGGAGCATTGCCCATTTTCTTTCTATGCTCTTTCGTGTCCCACCACTATGAGTCACTGACTTCACAACACTAAAATTACCAGAGTTACCATAGTTCAGCCAATAAGAGAATGTGAAGGTACAGCATGTGTTGTATGCTGGGATGGTCGGGCCATCATGTGAAGTATGAGCTGCATTCTATGTTGGTGATCAATAGAAATTGTCATCTTTTTTCTTTGTTTTAGATGAAAGGGTGGGTAAATATTATGGAGAAGGGAAGAGATGTTGAAGGTGAAAGAGACAGAAAAATGTAATTGCAATGGCAAGCATCAGTATTTAAACAACTTAAAAGTGACAAATAACTCCCAACCTGATGGGCTACCTCCACCCAGATACCTGAACATTCTCAGTTTATACAAGTTCGCACAAGTTTAAAATTTTTGTCCCAGTTCTGACAATAGCTCCATTTGTGAGCAGTGGTGGATCAAATGGTTAAGGCTGTAGGTTACTGGGTTTGTGATCAGAAGGTCAAGGGTTTGAACCCCAGCATTGCCAAGTTGTTAATAGCTCCATTTCATTTGATATAGTTAAGGCTGTAGGTTACTGAGTTTTTGATCAGAAGGTCAGGGGTTTGAACCCCAGCACTGCCAGGTGGCCGGTTTTGTGCCCTTGACGAAGGCCCTTAACCTATGCAATAAAAATCATTTCATTGGGCTGTAAGATCCAAGTATTGAATTTGAATAAAACTCCAATAATTGAATTTTAAAATCTTTTAAGCTCTCAAAAGTAATGAACAGTTTTGTAGTTTCTGCTGTTCCCAAACTGGGAAGCTCCGAGAGCCCTCTCGCACAGGTAAGGTGGCACGTCTTCATTTGGCCAAAATATTAAATAAAACAGAATATTAATGTGATGTCAACTTCAACTTTGCAAGGGGAAGTAAAAGAGGAACTAGAAAGTCTGTGGACAGTTACAAGCCCAGGGTAGTCTCATTGTGGTGCTGTGGTGGTGTGGTGTTGTCCCCAAACTTGAAAAGAGTCACTCCTTCTGGATCTTACTCCTGTCATTCATCTATAAGCCATTTTTCCCTCAGGACACCACACCGAGGTCTACAAAATCCCTGAGACCTGGATCTCTTCTTCTTTCAATATGGTATCCACAAGCTTCAAGCTCCTCAGGACAAGACTTCACTCCTTTGAAGACAGCATTGTACACATTCTTTACAGGGAAGATAAATGGTTTGAAAGAATACTACATCTAGTGTACATCAAAATGGAATGATGCTTTCTCAACAGCGGAAGTTAATCACTCCTGAAGCAGATTCAAGGTCATTCATAGTTTCAACCACATACAATGTGACCATAAGGGTGTCAATGACTTAATGACTTCACAGAGAGTATGTGCCTGCCACACAAAGCCAATTAGTTAATAAGACCTTTTAGGTGAAAGTTGAAATGTCTTCAAGAGCTTCAAGCAAGTCTATTTAGATAGCACCTTTGAGATGACCATAACCTGGCTTAAGGAGGATCACCACAGGTACTACAACCCCCTGCTTCCATTTAGTGGCTAATCCTGCAATCCCAAGGTCTACAACCCTCCACTCGGATCTGGCTCTACAATTCTACCTTTTGTTACAAGTTCCTGCCCTCATTTAAAACCTCTTTGCATCCTGAGGTCTACGTACAGTAATCATGCCTACATCCAGATCCAATTGGACTTCTGCCATTCCAAGGTCTACTGCATGAGCCCTTGCTTCCATCTGGATGCTATTCATGTAGTGCGTCATTCATAATATCCTGAGGTCTACAAGATCCTGCTCTTATCTGGATCCAGATCTTGAGGTCTACCAGCATCTACACCCCCTTCTTTAAGAGCCTGGTGACGTCGTTAGTCTTTTTGCTGCTCCTGTTGAGTGGTCGCCACAGCAGACCATCTGACCCGCACAACAACTTGGCACCGGTTTTACACTGGATGCCCTACCTGATGCAACCCACCCATTTTATCCTGACTTGGAAAAAACACTGCATTCGTTTGGGCATTGGCTGGGAATTGAATCCAGAAATCAAAGCCTTCTGCATGGCAGGTGAAAAAGCTAAGTCTGGTGATATTAACTAATATAATCCTATTGATTACAGTTTCATGGGTATATTAGTGTCCTTATTGTTAGCAGTCAGCTTTAGCTCTAGTGTTTATCTAATGTTCGCCAAAAGACCAGAGATTCCACATATTACGTCTTGGTTCTTCTCAGGAATTTAACATATCCTTAGCTCCTTTTTTGTTACTGTATCCTTTGGCTATTTCACCCAGGGTAAATTGTATGTAACAATCCGTACCACGATAATTGCCAATTGATTATAAAATTACCAACTTATATAATATTCATTACATAAATGTATCCCGTTCATTGTGGCAGGGGATCCAGAGGCCACCCCATGAAAGAAAGAGTGCAAGGCAGGTCCACACCCTTGAAACACAAGCCAGGACTCTTTCTAATTCTCACAAATCTACTTTACACATGAGCATGATTTGGGGTGGAAACCAGGGCAACTGAAACAACCCAAATCTGATTATTTCAAATGTTCTCGGCATGAGTGCAATATCAAGGTGAAATTTCATAATTTGTGATACACCGACAACACTCACTCCACCACTGCTGACAATCATCAAATAGAAACTTTATATAAGTTAGTAAGGTTTAGAACATTACCACCAAGTCAGGTACCAGAAATGTTTGCTTAGTTCAAGAAAAACTACTCTAACCCTGCTTATATGATTTAACACTGAAACACGTGAACACTTGAACAAGACTATATATAGTCCTGTAATGGATTGACACCCTGTCCAGGGTGTACGCTGCCTCGTGCCCTAAGACTCCTGGGATAGGCTGCAGCCCCCCACGTCCCTGTATTCAGGATAAAGCCGTATAGACAATGAGTGAGTACGAATTTAATACTAAGAATGAATACGGTTACCAGGAACTCGATAATTGGAATTTTATTCACTTTTCATTTCATTTTTTGACACCAATAAAGTCAGTAAGTTAATAGTTCTGTAAAATTGGCCTCAATATTTTATTGTAGACCTTTAGCCCTGAGATAATCAGTATAAATGTCAGATTGTGGTCAGTGTCTAAGAATCAACACATCAGCAAGTAGGTTTAACTCCATTTAAAGGACAGTAAACTCTGCATTCGTAAATCAAGTCAAACTAAAATCACTCGAGCGTCCATTTTCTTTCTGATAGGGGTGAATAAACCTGACCACACTTGAGTTATGACCTCAGATTTGAACTGTAATCCTAAACGCCAGACAGTTACTGTACATCATGTGGTAAAAAGGTATTTAATGGTAGTGTGTGTATTTTGATGGTTAGATGTGTTTCCTCAGGCATCTGAAAGCCTTCTTTTACAGACTTCAGAGAATCAAGTCTATAAATACTGTCTTTGTACAGTACGTGCTCGTAACTTGAAAATATTTTATTTTCTATTCACTTTAAAGACTTTATGATGTTTTCATCATAGTGTTATAGTGCAGCATACCTTAAAACACTCAAACACTCAAACACTAACATGAGTGAAGCAATGCCTTCAAATCTCTTGCATGAGTCTCAGATTTTAAACTCCACACAGGACTAACTTCCTCCACCACAGTCGGTTACCTTATATACTTTCCCAAACGCTCCATCCCCGAGTTCTCCAAGCGTGTCCCAGGTCTGACGAGGGTCCACGTCCCTACGCAGGTGCTCATAGTGCTGAATCTTCTTCTTCTCTGCACCCACACGAAATAAACGCATCAGGAGCGACGCCATTGCGTCTTGCTCCCTAATTTATCCCCCAAAACTCCCTAATAAGGAAAAAACAGGGTATATCAAGCACCCTGGAGAACCTCCTAAGTAAACACATACAACTTTGTCAGAGAGACAGAGAGGAAAAGCTGGTTTGCGTCTAGTTGTCGCACACCTACCAGCGTGTCAGGAAGCTGCTTTCTGAAACCACATCCTTCACAAAACATAAATGCCGTGTTCGGAGAAAAAAAAAAAACGCGCACACACACACACACACACACACACAATGCAGCATCTCAACTCTGATGCTAGAGCTCGTTCTTCTTGACCAGGGAGTATGGCGATGTTCAGTCCATCACTGTATCTGCTCGAAGCTTCCCAGTTTCGTACAAAATATCAAATTCGTCATATTATGTCAAATAATCTTTTCTACAGTGTACTGATTGAGAAAACTTCCAAGACACTTGCACACAACCAACACACACACACATGCACACACAGATGGTGATACTGTAGGCGTCACAGAGTATCTCTTCTTCAGTGTTTTGACTCCTGGTCTGTATTATGTGTATATTATGTGAGTATATGTTTCCGGTGTGATTCTCTTTGTCTTGCTCTCCCTGTAATGATCAGCTCACATCTATACTGTGCACGTTGATCTGCACAACAAGACCTTGAACTGTGTATCCACCAATACCAAAAGTGAACACTTGTGGTCTTGTGGGGATCCTGCGTGTATTCAAGCCAGTTTTAGATTCAAGAAGTGATATACAGTACCAGGTAGTTTCTATCCATCATATCTTTAGTATATGTGAAATTTAAAATGTTTCCTTCAACTGAGATAATAAGCGTCAGTTCACACCTAAGTTGCTTTTAATGGACGTCTATGAGCAGCATGTTTTCCTGGAGTACATGTTTTTTTAGAGAATACGTATGTATATTTTTTGATATTTGATATATTTTTTTAATTTTGATATTTTGATGTTTGACCTATCCTCTCAAGTTCTGTCCTCAAGTGTAATGCTTACATAGATGTATTCTTAATGGCAGACACAAATATACATCCATGCTCAGATGTTTACATATACTCACGAGTCTGACAACTTCATGGCAATATTTGCCACACAAAGATTTTTTTTTAAATTGGTCTGTTTTTTGTGGGAAGAACCATTGTACAAAATCACTCATCCTCTAATCCGCTTTATGCTGTATACAGGGACGTGAGGGGCCTGGATCCTATCCCACGAGGTGGGGTACACCATGGATGGGGTGCAAATCCACCCCATCCCTCACGCACTTTTTCACACACTACGGGCAGCTTGAGAGTGCCGATAAACCTAATCTGCATGTCTTTGGACTATGGGAGGAAACCGGATTACCTGGATGAAACCCATCAAGCATGGGGAGAAAACGGAAACTCCATACACACAAACCGAGGTGGGAATCGAACCCGGACCCTGAAGGTGCAATCTTTAATCTATCTTTGATAGAATCAGAATACAAGGTTCAATTCATTTGTGGTTCTCTGATATCAATACAAAACAAAGATGTCAAATTTGCACTAAGATTCTTGGACTTTTTTCACTGTACTGTGTGTTGGCACAGCAAAACTACCAGCTGTAGTCAATCAAGATCAATAACAGGAAGTTAAGAGGCCTTGGGCTTGGCTAATTAAAATGCATTTTGGTACTGAATGAATAATCTACTATATATTGACCTTGTATATATAATTTTAACCCTGTGTTGATTTCAGATATATTAAAACTTCTGGTCTAAATTGTTGGGATTCTGTTTGGTTATCTAATGAAGATATACCGTAGAAACAGTTTGACAGCAAAATGAGATAATTTTAGATAATATTTTTTATTATTATTGATAATATTTTTATAACGTACTGCATCGTCTGTTTGTTATAATACATTGATATTTATTGTAAATAGCCCACTTATGCCCTTTCATTGGCTTTGCATAATGATAATAGAGTTATATACAGTATATACTGTACAGTATATATACATTACAATATATTCCCAAAATTCACACTTGATGGATCTGACACAAAGCCAAGAGTGAAGTAGAAATGTAGAAAATAGTGATATAGAAAACATTTAATCATTAATTCCTTACATTCTATGATTTTTACAGTTGCACTACAGCCATAAATTGATGCAATTTGGATTTTTTTTTTCCAATATGGAAGGACTTTTTGAGGGTTGCTTAGTATAATTACAGTGTCATTCTAGTCTTATAGACCCGACTGCCAGCTGGCGACTACGGACTGGTATTTCAACAAATTGAACCAAGTACGTTCAAAAATACTGAAACAGAGCCATAAACATGTGAAAAAAAGAGTAGTCGTGGTTCAGCGACTGTAGTTTTCCAAACATGAAGCATTGATGTGTCTGTAGAAGATCCTCTGTCGTGGTTTATACAATCAGACTCGTATTTATCTGAAGGCAGCTCATCAAAACAGAAACTAAAGACATTTTTCTTTTCTTTTCTTTTACTCATTCGTATTCCAAAAATGGACAATAATGAGCAAAACATTGGGTAAAACGCTTAACGGCTACCTGTTCGCTAGAGCTAAATCATTTGTGTCTCAGTTGATGTCCACACCATGTACTTACCTGGATAGTGTTTTATAATTTGAACACTACGCATTTTTCTGTGTTTGCTTTCCTGAGCATAAATCCAGGCAAAAAACTAAACTATTAAAGTCTAAGTAGAGCTCTGGAGTTTAACCTGAAAGATTTCCAAACAACTAATTTTACTCAGCCAAAGTATGCTGAACCTGATGATTTTGTGAAATCCAGCTCCCAAAGGAATACAACACTGGTGAGAACTCAGGGTTCAAAGAGAGGAACAGATACAGAACTCTTATACACAAAAATATTAATCTTGGAACATTATGGGCTGTGCGGATACATGGTTAGATATAAAAGTATTGTTTTAAACATTTGCAAAAAACTAGTCAAGTGTATGAGCAGGCCGATACTCAGCTTCTGGAAGGTGCTGATACTACTGGAGAGAAAATGAGTTCATGGTTAATAATATTAAATATTAAATCCGCAATCCAAGACAAATCATTTAATATCTTGAAAACTACTTGCAACATTTTAAAGCGTTGGGTCAATGATTTCTAAATCAGAACACTAACATTCTCCTTAGTCTGCAAGACAACTTCAATAAAATATCTGCTCAGATTAGAAACTCTGGCCTGTTATGGTACCCGCTGTATACGAGTGTGGTTATGGGCGGGTGTTAGTTTGGAAATCAAAGTATTTTGTATAGTTTTCGAATAGAATATGTTTTCCAGACACACCATCTGCATGGCTGTAGTGACAGATTTTGTAATGTCTGTATATATTAAAGTGACTTCACAATATATGGTTGTCAAGCCAAATGTTCCTTACATACTGTACATACACAGGTTCGTCCAAAAAAAAAAAAGTTGCACGTTCTAAGCTTTCAATTAACCACTTTTGTGATGCACTACAGGATGTGGTGGTCAATCCATGTGTGGAAATGATTCCTCGTGCTCCCAGCAGCACTCTTTCACAATCCGAATCCTGGAATACGCCTGTACCATCTGGGAAGAAAAACTCCATAGATGTGATAACCAGGTCATTCAGTATCGTCAGCTGACCTAATTTTATTCCCACTTAGTGTTGCTGAGCCGAGACCTGAGCAACTTAAGCAACCCCAGATCAAAACACTGAGGCTTGTATAGTGGCCGCTATGCATGATGGGTGCACCACCATTCTTACAGTATACAGTATACGGTATAGAGTCAATCTGGACTCATCAGACAACATGACCTTTTTTTTCCATTGCACTTTTTTCTATTGCACTATATTCCAATCTGTATATGTACTTAAAGCAAACTTTTTTTTTTCCTGATTAACATTTTGTTTCTCTTACTTTAATTATTAACCATACTATAGCTGTGATTTCTACTGTCACTTTTTCTTTATGATGCAACTTCACCAAGATTTCAGGGATCTCCATTCATCAGTTTTTCTTGGCAATCTTACCTTGATGAGGTTGACAGTTCAGCACTATAACTTTCCAGGTCTTAATAATAATAATTTGTGTTATAATGATTTGATCTTACACCAACTCCAGTCATTTTAAATCTTCCATTTTTCTTTCTTGTTTCTTGCATAATGCAAAAAAATGCAAATAATCTTTTTGTTGTTGTTGTTATTGAAAAAACTTTTACTTGTAATTCTAGATCATGCAAGTATCATTCTCTGTCACTGACTAAACATAAAATTATATATACAATAATACAGTATATATTTTTTGGATACATTTTGTATAAATTATTGGGGGAAAGTTTAATTCTTGCAGATTATTTTTGGCATAATCAAACATAAAAATAGTACTTTTATAACTTTATTATCCATATGAATGCTTATGTATGAATCTCTCTCTCACTTTCTCTCAATCCCCTCCTTTCTTTTCCAGTTGCTCTGTTTCTCTCTCCTCCTTTTCTTTTTACTTTCACATGCTCTCTCTCTCTCTCTCTCTCTCTCTCTCTCTCTCTCTCTCTCTCTCTCTCTCTCTCCTCCCAGTCTTCATAAGCTCTTCAAATGTTATGAGCAGCTGCTGGAGGAATCAAAGACACACACACACACATCCCTTCTCAGAGCTCCACTCAAGTTTTTTTTCTTCTTCTTTTTTCATTCTTCACCTTGCTCAGCTATTTCTCCCTGCCGGAATAATGTGTGTGTGTTGTGTCAAGGTGTGTGTGTTGATGTTTGTGCTGGTTGGGGGCATTGTTGGACAGAGTTATGGACCATCATGTTACGGTGGATTTGACCTGTACTTCGTCCTGGATAAGTGAGTTTCCTCCTGTCGCTTCATATGGTCATGATTAATCACAGTTATCTTTAGAATTAAAAATAATTTAAAAGTGTCAGGCTGAGTGAGGCAGGAGAACCCAGTTACTGCTCAGGTGCAGTAGGAAAATGGTTATAAAAACAGAAAGATATCATGGATATGTGTGTGTTTAAAACTTCCAGGTAATAGTTTTACTCAATACATTGCAATATACAGAACTCTGTGAAAAATACTTTTCTTTTACTTTTGTGAAACGGTCCCATAAAGATATAAGGTCTGTTATAATGTTACATACAATAATAACCAAAAGCTGCATTAAGCATATTAAATATTTTAAAATGACTCTCTAATAGTTTAAAATGAAAAAAAAAAATTAAGGACAATTTTGGAGGGTTATACTGCAAGATAAGGAATGACTTTTATATATTACACTATATTACAGTATATTACACCTTATATACTGTGTGATATAAATTCACTATATAGATTTACTGTGTAAAATCTTTGGGTAGTAAAAAATAAAAGAAAATACTATAATAATATAAGTCAATATTGGCAATAAAAAAGCTACATGCAAAAAAGAATTACAGGCAATATTTTACTCAGGTTTGTTTCTAATGAAGCAAAGATTCTACTTTAATACTAATGCAGCTATAATAATAATTTGTGCTCACAAAGCTTCATAAAGAGCATATTTAACCTTTTCATCTTCACGTTCTTCAAGTTGCATAAACAATAAACTCCAGAGCAACTCTTGTGGTTATTGTAATTGTTTGAGTTATTGTAATAGCATGTGCGTGACACACGGGGCACTATTTCCTTATCTACCCCTCATGCTTCGCTCATAAGGAACCCTGTTCCATGCAGGAAAGGAGCGGCAAAAGTTTGAGCCGGACATTTGGTCACTCGGCATTACAAATTGAAAAAATATAAATCAAAATATCTCTTGTGACTCTAATGACTCAGGAGACTCAAAACTGAGTGTTTATTTATTCATATATTTATTCATTTAAAGTTAGTTTAGAAGACAATTAACTCCTTCTTTAGGCGTTCTTTACGATTCTTATGTTTGCTTGTAAACTATACTAATAAACTTAACTATGTTTTTTTTTTATGTAATTTATGAAGTTTTTATTATGTATTTCTGAGTGATGGAATATGACTCATTATGACTAAAAGTTGTGAAAAAAATACACATTCAGTCATTTATTAAATTTTAAATACACACTTTATCCTGGTCACGGTGATGATGAATCTGGAGATGGATATGACCATCAGGCGAGGCAGAGATCTGCTCAGAACCCCAGGCCAGTAGGGGGCCACTAAGGGATGACAAATGTATTTATTATTTATAAGACACAAGTGTTTTAATGGTTGGCACTGTCACCTTGCACCTCCAGACTTAAGTGGTTCGATTCTTGCCTTGGAGGCTGCATGGAGTTTACATGTTCTCCCCATGCGTGGTGGGTTTCCTCCAGGTACTCTGGTTTCCTCCCTCAGGCCAAAGACATGTAGATTAGGCCAATTGGTGTTCCCAAATTGCATGTGTATCCCAGTAGCATGTGAGTGTGTGTGTATGCCCCACGATATATTGGCACCCCATCCAGGGTGTATGCCTCAAGTCTTCCGGGATAGGCTCCAACACCCCCCGGCCATGTTTAGTAGTATAGACAATGAGTGAGTGAGTCAGCGAGTATAATATGTAAGTATATGTGAGTATAAGATGTAAAGTTGATGAATGCTGGTTGGAGAGTCTTGAATAATCTGTGGACATGGCCTAAGAAAACACCCTAGATGGGATGTCAGTGCACCATGCACACACTTTTTCACATGTAGGCAAAGTTTGCCAAAGCCAGTCAATCAATTGCAATCAGACCACTGAATACATCAAATCAGCAGAACTTCTTTCCACGGCAGGTTAATAGTATACACTTGTAGTTAATTAATAATTAATTGACTAAGTATTATTAGAGTTGAAAACACTTTATATACCTAATAGTGCTAGACAGCAAAAGATATGCAGATGCACACAATTCTATTATTCCTTAATACAAAGGCACATGGTGATCAAAGAGAGTCTTATTAGAAAAATAATAATTTTGCCCCTAAAATTGCATTTTGGTTCCAATTGCATTTCATAACAGGTCAAAGGTCAGACTGAGCTCAGCAGAATTAAACGGAACCTTTTTACCAGCAGCACCAGATGTTCCAGAGCTGCATGGCTGCGGTGTGCACAAACACACACACACACACACACACACACACACACACACACACACACACACACACACACACACACACACATCTAAGAGAAGAAAAGAAAATAAGTGAGGAAGCCAGAGGGAGGGAAAGAGAAAGAATGTGTGTGTGTGTGTGTGTGTGTGTGTGTGTGTGTGTGTGTGTGTGTGTGTGTGTGTGTGTGTGTGTGTGTGTGTGTGTGTGTGCAGAGTCACTTCAATGTCATGCATGAAAACCAGATTTAAAAAGCAGCTGTGAGACAGATGAAAGGCGAATGAAAATTGCTGACCTATTAAAAAAAATGCACCTTATATTTGTCTGCACACGCAGTATTTATACACAGCAGCACACAGTACATAACACTCGGAGCGTTTAACTAACACCCTACGGTGTTTATATACAGTAAGTCCAGCTGGAGTCAAATCTACTTCTCAAGAAGTGTTGAATCAACACTGGGGACTTTACTAGGTAGTTCTGCAGAAATTACATCTCCACCGTACAAGTTCCACCATATTGTGTGTTTACATGTAGCCTTATTTTCCAGATGTTGCATCATTAAGATGAAGAACAAACTTGGCCAAGATGATAATACCTTGTACAGATATAGACTGTAAATTTTATTTGACTTGGCACTAAAGATTTTATGTTTTCAGCTGTTTGTTTAGGATTTTTCTAAATTTCTTGGCGGTTATGTAAATTCGGTCTTGTGTCTGTGTGCGTGTGTGTGTGTGTGTTTCTTACATTTCTGAATGATGATTACCCCTGCACTTAATGGTCTCCCTGAGCACTTGAGTCCCAGCTCTGTGAAGAGTCGGTGCTCCTCTCGGGAGCTGAATGTTAGGTTAACAGCTCAAGAGTTTAATAAAGTAAAGCTGAAGATTTAACAAAGTAAACATGCGCTGGCTGTTTTAAATTATTAGTTAGAGGCAGATTTAAATCAATTACCTAATGTGTGTGTGTGTGTGTGTGTGTGTGTGTGTGTGTGTGTGTGTGTGTGTGTGTGTGTGTGTGTGTGTGTATGAGTCAAATGGGAAAGAAACATTTAAGAGGGTCAACAAGAGGCCCTGACCTACTTTTTTTTAGAAGAAGCCTTTATTTGTCACATGGCACTGTACTGTATATGAGGGTCAGTCAAAAATTATCCGCACTCTGGCTGTGGGATTAAATTTTTTTTTATTATTATTATTATTACATTTTAGAAAAGACAAAGACATCATTTTCGACGTTATCTTCTTGCTTTTCAATACACTTTGACCATCTGTCAACAATAGCAGTCCTCTGTGTTTATTCAGCTCTAGGCTTCACACACACACTCTTCAATAAGCTTCTCACTGTAACGAGCACGGTTGATTGTTGAACCTTTTTCCTGATAATGTTCCAATCCTGGCTCTTGAAAATCCCAGAAAACTGTAAGCATCAATTTTCCAGCTGCTGGTTGACGTTTATATTTTTTTCTTTTTTTGCAATTGAGCAATTGAGGTTGTTTTTCATGGGCAAATGGGCATCCATCCATCCACTGCAGTTACAAATGAACTGATGTAACATGCTAACACCTGTTAGTGACTGAGGAGTCAGTAGACTTGAACAGAAAGCGCTGATAAAATAGTGAGGCTAAAAGGAGTTTTATTATAAGAGCAGTGTGGATCTTTTTTTTCTCTTCAGCATAGAGAAATTTTTTTTTTTTTTTTTTTGCATATCCAAGTTTGTTAGGATGCTAAGGGACCTACAGTACTGTCAGAGCTGCAGCAAACTAACCAAATACCTTCCCACCATTTACAGTGAGGGATTTTACAGTGCTGTGTCAGATCTTATATTATTTAAATATTGATTAAATAAATATTGTGGATATTTTCATAAAACAGATTATAAAATATATTATCATGGATGCTAAATAATCCAACACACACTGTCTAGTTAAAAGGTCCTGTGTGGTACGAGGGAACACATTTGACTCAGCCCAGGTTTTTATATCAGGTGCGTTTTCTAAGACTTCCTGTTTTAATCCAGGTCTGAGAATGGGACTAGGGCCAGTCCTACTGCCCCAGTGGCTGAGTATAAACCCTACAACTGAGTCAGAGTAAATGGTTCAGCCCAGACAGTCACCTGAGCTCTTGCCTCTCTGTCCTTTCTAACACAATGTGGCCAAAGGTATTGAGACAAAAGTGAAATTCAATGTTTTAATGACATTCTCATACTTTTAAAATAATGATTATCAAGATATTAAAAATAATGTGTTATTTTCATTTATTCATTCATCTTCTATCTATACTGTGGAGGCCACAGGCCTGGAGCTTATGCCAGGAGACTTAGGGCACATAGTGGACAGGGTGCCAATCCATCGCAGGGCACACACACATACACACACTCGGGGGAAACCCAACAAACACAGGGAGAACATTTCAACTCCACACACACAACACAGACCAGAGGCAGGAATCAAGCCCTTGGCCCTGGAGGTGCAAGGCCACAGTGCTAAACACTACGCCATGTGTAGGCCATGTGTTATTTTATGCAATGAAATTTCAGGTTTAAACTTTAAATCAATATTTAGAATTAATTAGACATTTAGATGTCCTTTATTCTACAAAACGGGATCGGCTGGGAATAAAGTCAACAAGACGTCTGCAATGCTCTGGTGTCTTGCTTCCTTAAAATCCTTAAGATGTACAGAAGACGGTTTTTGTCTGCTGCTGCCTTCTTCGTCCAACAGTTTTCTATTGGCTTTAGGTCTGAAAGTGACCCAGGCCGTGGCTCCAGAAGTTGAATACCAGTTTGGTATTCCAGTTGTTTCATAGCCAGTTTTTGACTTTTTATGTTTTTTTTAAGTAAATCTTTTTAGTTAATATGGTAAACTCCTAAGCCAGATACAGTAGGCAAATGAAATCACCTGTTTTGTGAAGAGAGAGAAGTATAAGGTCCAAAAAGTCTCTGACTGCTAGTAAAAAATGCTTCTGTTTGACTTTTTCAATTTAAGCCAAAGGTTTTCATGGCTAATTATATTAACAGCAATAGGATGGGTGTAGAATCTTAGCAATTTTATTCGTCCTCAATGACAGTGTGCACTTGAGCAGGTGTGCGTGGACTCCACAAGTATGTGACTCATAGAAAATCTGACTTGGAGCCTGAGGTGGCATGGAGCCCATTGCTGTCATTACCATGAATATTCAGCGAGGGAAACACTTGATCCTTGAAAATCGACAGATACCTTGTCACCAACTTGCGGAAGAGACGCATCTGTACAGTGGGAACTGTACACACAATCATTACAGGAACTCAGGTGGAAGTTATTGCCACGTCCCCTGAACAGTCCTGACCTTGCTTATTAAAGGAGTTCCTGGGAGGCCAGAATTTAAGGCATAAAGCAGGCAGTCCGATCATGGCTTCAGCATACTAAGAAAACTTTGACCTTGACGCTATCCAAGCACTACCATAACTGTATTCTGCACAATCAAAAGTCTCGGTTTGATGCCCCAGAACATCCCTCAAACACGCAGTAACAACAGCTCCTTTAAAACCTTTGTTTTAAATTTGTATAGATGTTTCATTCAATTCGATTTTATTCGTATGGCATTGTAAACATTCCTACTGTACAACTCCGCTTTACTGAAATCTAGCATTAACTAAAGCAGCTCAGCTCGGATGAGCCAGTTTAACTTGTAAACTTACCTGAACCAACCTGTCTTACCTTTTATCATTTATCTTAAAAATCACTATTTAATAATGATTTAAAGCAGCTTGAGCCAAACATCAGGTAGGAAAAAATGTGTTCCAACGTAGTTTTGTTAACCTTTTTTAAATTGAGGTACAGAAAGGTTTATTTGCTCCAGTTTATCCTGATGGTTCTAATTTACTTTCTGATAAGCTCAAGACAAAGTATTTTATTGGATATTTTCTCTCATAAATCATAAATATCACTGCTGATTAAAACCCCAAGACTCCAAATCTAGCTCATTTATCATGGCTTATTGCACCTAAAAATCCAATCAATGTTTGCTCGCACAGATGGATGTGGAGCAAAGTCTTACAAGAACACACAGAGGCATTTTAATTATGTTATTTCTAAATCATTAACTCTACAGAGCAATGGTCTCATGCAAATATTACATAACCTGACATTTGGATTTTTTTTTTTATTTTTTTATTCATGACATCAGTGCATTACTAAAGCCAGGGCTCAATTCCAAAATTACAGAATTCCCAATGAGCTTCATAACAGGATTAAAATTATTCTCTCAGTGCTTAGTCCTTTCACAGTGGAATGGTTATTCATCATTACTTACACATACTTAGTTTAAAGTTACATTTTGTAAGGCAGCTTGGTGGCATAATGGTTGGCTCTGTGGCCTTGCAACGCCAGGATGGCTGGTTCGATTTCCACGTTGGGTCTGTTTGCATGGAGTTGGCATGTTCTCCCCATGCTTAGTGGGTTTCCTTCCAAAGACATGAAGATTAGACAAATTGGCAGTTACAAAATGCCTGTAACATGTGCTTGTGTGCCCTGCAATGGATTTGCACCATATTCAGGGTGAACCCTGCCTCATGCCCTAAGTCCACTGGGATAAACACAAGGCAATTCCCATGACTGTGGACAGTATAAATGGTACTGTATAGAGAATGAGTGAGTTACATAATAGTCAATAATTTATGGCTGTTTTTGCTATTCTTTTACTCATTTTGCTAGCACAATACTACTTAGCACTATTTTGTCCAACATTCTGACAAAGCTTACTCAGAATAATAACCGGCTGTGACATTCTTTTTTCTACAGAACTTTTTTTAAAATTATTTTTAATTGTAAGAATTTAGCTAATTATGCACCAAACATTTAAAAATAAACGTTTTAAACTTCACAGAGCTTGAAAAGGAGGCTAGTGCCTAATCAGTTCGATGCTATCATGCTAGTTTGTGGTTAGCCTGTTTACTATGATGCTAGTTTGAATGAGCTAACTTTCACAAGTGTTTTTAATAGCAGTGTGTTTAAAGTGTCCCAAAAATGCTGTACTAACATAAAACTGTGACTATAAAAACATATCATATTACCCTTGAATGCATTTTCAGCCGCTGAAACTCAGTTTAATAACTTCTTTAGCAGAGCAGCCGCAACAAATGAACGTGCCATGTGTTTAAAAAAAAGAAAAAAAGAAAAAAAAAGAGGTTTTATTCCAAATTCACTGAGGTAAGGCGAAAATTGCTGTCTGATCCGTCTGAACCGCACACAGACTGAAAACAGCCAAGACTACCAAACCAGACACTACTTTCTTTTTTGTTCTTTATGACTATTTTTGTCCTCAGGCATGCAGAAATAGGACATTCTGTCTCACATCATATGATCAGGTCAAAAATATATATTTTTGCCAAATGTCTCTTTTGTGCTGTGGAGAAAACCATTAATGTCATAAGAGCATAAACAATCATCATTTAAATGATTCTGTGATTTTTCTTTCCTTATTCAGTCATACATGTATTTTGTGGACAGAAAAAAATAAATACAAGAAAGATTAAAGTGCACTTATCACTTGAGTCATCACCAAAACAATCCTGACCTTCGTAAAAGGATGATTTTATCTATTTTTCTATTCCATTAAATTGAGACCCTTGTCTTAAACACATTTATATATAGCACGATACCTTTATGCTCTCGCAATAGCCGTGTGTATAGCATATGTGCTATATAGCATTTGTACTATATCATTAGTTTCAGAGTAAACCCATTTAGTGTAAAGCTAAATAATAGGCAGCGTGGTGGCGTAGTGGTTAGTACTGTAGTCTTGCATGTCCAGGGTTCAGGTTCAATTCCTGCCTGAGTTTTCATGTTCTCCCAGTGTGTGCTGGGTTTCCTCCCACAGTCCATAGACTAATTGGCGTTCCCAAATTGCCTGTAGTGTGTGAATGATGACGGCAGGTCATGAAAATGGGACTAAATACAATGGTAATCACCACTGGCTTCCACAGTCCCTAGTTACTACAGAGGTTCCTAGATGGATGGAAATCATGTTTCATGTGGTACAGTCTAAGTTTTTTCCATCAGGTTAGCCTTTTTATGGTTTTAGATCTAGTGTTAGCATTCTTATTTTAATGCTAGTTGGTGGACCTTTTCTGTCTAACATGCTTACTGTGCTTATGTAATTTCCTACAGTATATTAGCCTATCAGACTATCAATTATTATGTTAGTCTGCACTAATTAACACTCACTGTAAAATTTTTTGTGTTACTATTTTATAATATAAGGATAATTCAGGTTTATAATATAATATAATAAAATATAATATAATATCATGTAATATATTAATATAATATAATATAATATAATATAATATAATATAATATAATATAAAAACTTGTTTGTGCGGTGTATCCCATTGGATTGAACCTCATGCATTGTATGCAGTGGTACACTGGGTCTTCTTGTTCTAGCGCATTGAGTTTTTTCCTTGAGCAATTTGTTCTGCATTAGCTGTTCTATGGGATCAGACCAGAAAGCTGGCCATTGGCCTGTGTGGTACAGTATATAGTTGGTGATATTCAGTTCAACCTGATTAAGATACAGACCACACTGTCTGGCCATTCAACAGATTATCAAAACCTGGAAGGATAGTGCTGAACCATCAACTTTGTGGAAGAAATGTGGACGGAAAAAATCATCAATGGATATTTCTTAAACTCTTGGTGAAGTTGCAAAATTCGAAATAAACAGTAGAAACAGAGCTATGCTTAAAAATGAAAGAGCATTTCCATACACACACAATGTGAGGGGACTCAATTTTGCTGTGTGGAAATAAGAAAATCACTTGTTAGTGAAGTTAAGCCTTTATTTGTCACATTTACATTACTGCACTGTGAAATTCATTTTTTGCATATCAAAGCATAGCTGGGGTGAGAGAGCAGGGTGAGCCATGATATCACCCCTGGAGCAGATCGGGTTGAGCCCTGCTTAAGGGCCCACCAAAAGCAACTTGAGGGAGCTGGAGCTTGAATCAGTAACTCAGTGCCTTAACCCTTTGAGCTACCAGAAAGGCTGGAATTTGTTAGGGAGCATAAAGATTGAACTTTGGAGCAATGGAAAAAGGTCATTTTTTTCTGATGAGTCCAGATTGACCCTATCCCAGAGTGACAGGTGTTTCAGGGTAAGAAGGGAAGTGCATGAAATAATGCACCCATCAGGTATTTGGCCCTCTGTTCAAACCTCTGGAGGTGCCGGTGTCAAATTGTACAAAGTGTACAAGTAAAATTTAAAAATGGTAAAGTTTTTACACATATGTTAAAAATGAATCATCCTTCTTGTTGTGTTCAGGTCTGGAAGTGTTCAACATCACTGGAATGAGATTTATTACTTTGTGGATCATCTGGCACACAAATTCATCAGGTGAGATTTTACACTTTTAAAATGGTCTTAAAATATGAACCAGACATTCATTCATTCCTGAAAGAACTTGTCATGAGGGCTTATTATTTTCAGCAGAGTTAACTCATGTAAGGTAACACTGATCATTAACCATTCAATTAGCTAAATTCAATGGACAGAGTAAAATGTTCTAGCCATACAGCTAAAAATGAAAAGCGAAAAAAAAAAAAAAAAACAGGCTAACATTCATGAATATGAGAATTCCCTTTTGGTTAACTTATATGGATGCGCTGGAACTTTCTACCAAAGTACTTTGTTAGTCAAACAAAGAACACAGTACGTATACTGTATAAGCAAATCAGTCCTAGTAATTTCCTATGTTAGTCTGTCATACTGTCAATTATTGTGTTAGTCTAATTTTAAAACACTAATTAAGGTAATGTTTTTCCCTTATTTTTGTGGTAGTATTTTGAAACTACAGATTCAGGGTCAATAATACGATACGATACGATACGATACAATACGATATATTTGGCAGATGCCCTTACCCAGAGTGACTTACATTTTATTTAACTTTTTTTTTTATTTTTTTTTTTACATAAGAGCAATTGAGGGTTAAGGGCCTTGCTCAAGGGCCCAACAGTGGGAATTTGGCTTGGGTTTGACCCTGGGACCTTCCGAACTGTAGTCCAACACCTTAACTACTGAGCTTCCCCATATCCCAACTGTATATTTATGGCATTTGGCAGACACTCTTATTCAGAGCCGCTTACACTTAAGAGTAGATAAAGGTTAAGGGCCTTTCTCAAGGACCCAAAAGTGACAGATTGGTGGTACTGGTGTTTGAACCTGGGACCTTATAATCAGTAATTTAATACATTAACCACTGGGCATGGCTTCACAGGACCTCTGCAGGTGCGCTCTGGGGTCTGGCACCAGGACATCATTGACCTTAGATCTGGGGTGTGTTGGTGTGTTTGTGAGGTGGGACCTCCGTTGGTCAGACCTGTTTCTCCAGTGCTTCTAATGGGTGATTGATTGGATTAGCCTGCTGGGCCCCATGTCTGGTGTCTTTCTTTTTATGGTCTGCATTGAGTTTTTTCATTGAGCGATTTGTGCTGCATTAGCTTTTCTTTGGGATCAGGCCAGACCTGGCATCTGGTCTGCGTGGTATATACAGTGCAGTAGTTGTTGATGTTCAGTTCACCTGATGGTTAATGTTATGGCTGATCGGTGTAAGGTGATTTCAGAGTTAGACTCTTTAGGTTTCAATGCAACATAATAAAGTGTTAGTTTATGTGGCAGCCCATTAGTATGCCTCAAAAGTAAGGATGACAGGATTATAAAGTGTTACAGAATGCAGGCGTAGAATGTTCATATGAACACATTGTGAATAAGAGTTCTGAGAGAAGCACAGGACAGTTTGACAGGTATTTAGTGTGTGCTTATAGGACCATGTAAAAAAAAAGAAGTTGTGGTAGAAATACAGAAAGCTCCACTCAGAAGCAGAGTATCAGGATGAATAAAGGAGGTCTGGAGGGCAGAAGTGCGTCAGGGTCTGGCACTGCCATCCGGATTGTGTATTTTGTCTTTTCTGCTTCTTGAACTCCGCCCTGACCACACCCTTTAACCATAGTTACCACATTTTCCATCATTAATAGCGTCTTTACTTGGCATATACATAGCTGTGTCCCAAATTCTAGTATTTGATAGAAGAATTTTTATTGAATTTCATCCTAATAAGCAACAGCTGACGAGTAAAACGAACATCTGGTTTGTCAATTTCAGCTGTCTATTTATCCCTCGTTCTGTTTTATATAAGCCTCCTCTTATTTAATGCAGCTCAATTTCGTCAGCATAGTTAGATGGATTTTACCCCAGAGCACCAAAATCCATCTTTAAACAGTTGACTTTGGACATATTTAGTTATGATAGTGATCAAGAAAAAAAAAGAAGCTGTAATAACAGCAAAACTTACAATAACTTTTAGATACAGTTTTAACGCCTCACTCAATCTCTCTTTCTCTCTCGTTTTCTCTCGCTTTCTTTTTCAGCCCTAAGCTCCGGATGTCCTTCATCGTTTTTTCAACAGAAGGCAGAACACTGATGAAGCTCACAGAAGACAGGTGAGAACAAGATCTCCAGGTCAACGTGGCCTCACAAACTATCAGACTTGTTCTTCATCTCATTATCTCTTCTGTTTAGAATAGAGTGACACGATTAAATGGTTTAACTTAATATACAGTGTATTCTTAAATAACGTCTGTGTGTGTGTGTATGTCTATGTGTGTGTTTATTAGGGATCAGATACGAGCAGGACTAGAAGAACTACAGAGAGTTTTACCAGGTGGAGACACTTTCATGCACAAAGGATTCGAGCGGGTGAGAAAGTGTTCTGTCTGTCTTCCTCTGTTTCCCCTGATTTATATCTTGTCTTAATTTTTTTTTAAAAATGTTTTGCTCTTTCACAGGCGAGTGAGCAGATCTACTACGCGAGTGGTGATGGTAAGTCGTGATAATGCAAAATAATAATAATAATAATAATAATAAAAGTACATTTTTAAAAGTTAAACTTAACTCCCAATGCCAAGTGTTCAGGTTTCGGCTTAAGTTATTTGCTAGATGGATGAACGAAGGGAACTAAAAGACGGAGGAAATTTCAGAAATGATTGAACCTTCTGTCTGCATATTTACACACATTATTATACACCTTGCAATTGCTGCATTTACGATGGATGTTCAAGTCAAACCAAGACTTTTGATTGTGCAGAATAACAGAACTCAGTTATGAGAGTAAAAGCTCTGTTTATTTCTCTATATAATCCCCTGCTACACTAATGCACTTATCCCAGTGTGTCACTAGTGCTTGGATACCATCAAGGTAGAAAGTTTTCTCATGACTGGACTGCCTACTTAACGTCTGAAACGCTGGCCTCCCAGAAACCTCTTAATGCCCTAAACATATGGAATTGTCTTGGAGCAAGGTCGGGTCTGTACCGGGTTCCATTCCCACCTCGGGGTCTGTGTGCCTGGAGTTTGCATGTTCTTCCCGTGCCTGGTGGGTTTCCTCCGGGAACTCTGGTTTCCTCCCACAGTCCAAAGACATGCAGAGTAGGATAATTGGTGTTCCCAAATTGCGCATAGTGTGTGGATGTTGACTGGAGGTCCTACCATGGTTTTAAGAATGGGAATAAATTCAGTGGTTACCATTGGCCTCCACAGTCCCTAGTTCGACTCCAGAGGTTCCTAGATAGATGGATGGATTACTGCCATTGCATTTAAAGTTCATATACAGTACAAATGTTCTGTTTGCAGGTTATCGAATAGCAAGCGTCATCATCGCGCTGACAGATGGAGAGTTACGTGAGACTCAGTTTGATCTGGCAGCGAGAGAGGTGAGATACTGTCAAGATAAAGGTTGCTCACATTTATTGTAGCCAGTGACATACTTAAGAATAAATCAAGCAGTAAAAAATTATCAGCACCATCAGCCCGTTATGGACGAGTCCCAACCACACAATATTCCCAATTAAGGTCTGAAGTTGTTTTCAATCTATCTTAATATGGTATTGTGTTTAACAGGCCGGACGCTCACGTCAGCTCGGAGCCACGGTGTACTGCGTCGGAGTGAAGGACTTTAATGACACGCAGGTGAGATATTCAAGTCGGATTAAATTTAGCTCCACTCTGCTGAGTAAACGTTATCTATCTGTAAACTTGTCTTAGGAAGAATTCACTGCTTTTGCTTCAGCCTGCCTCCCCAATATGGCTAAAATAACTTGATTATAATGTCAAAATCCAGGAATATGTTAGAAATGTAAATTTTTATATACGTATAAATATGTATGATGTAACACATGAAACTTAGAGAGAGTCCGTAATATGAGGGAGGCTGAACGATTCAATTATAAAACCTTACATGACAAGGTTATAAGGTTAAGATACTCTGTGTCAAATGTTAGTGATTTACTGTAACACACTCCCTCACATAGAGAAACCAGCAGAATGGGAGGAAGTACAAGAAATATCTACAGACGTGTAAATCAGGTCCACTCAGTGCTACATATTTAATATATTTCATAGAATACGTTTCTTTTTGTCCTTCGTAGCTGGCTACAATCGCAGGCAGTGAGGATCATGTGTTTCCTGTGAATGATGGATTCGAGGCGCTGCAAGATATCATCGACTCAGTAAGCAGCCAAATCACTTTTCCAGTTAAAAAAAAAAAGAAAAATGCTGACTTTCTCACTGGCTGAAAAAAATATCAACATATATAAGTTAGGAGCAGGAGTTCCACTCAAGTAAAATATGAATGATGAACAAAAATGCATAATGGTAAATAATGCTTTAAAATGAATGTGTTTCTCTGAGTGGCGCAGTGGTAAAAGCGCTCGCCCTATCATCCGGAGATCGCTAGTTCGAATCCCGGGTGGTGCTGTAACCTCTCGCAGCCGGAGGTCTAGAGAGAGCTGATTGGCCGAGCTCTCTCAGAGGGGAGGGATGAGAGGTACTTAGTGCTCCCACATTAATCACGGCTCTACAGCCAATCAGGGGCGTCTGTGAGCTCGCGCAACGGAGGGAGCGGATAGCGCTGTCCTCCGAGTGTGTTACACCGGAAAAGATGCGGTCGGCTGGCGTCACGTGGTTCGGAGGAAACAAGTGATAGTCTTCGGCCCGCCCGGCTGAGTGGTAGTATTAGCCTTAATGTGGCGCCCCCTAGTGACGGGGAGGAATTGGACACGACTAAATTAAGGAGAAAATCGGGGGAAAATCCCCCCCCAAAAATGAATGTGTTTGTTCAAAAAATGAAGTACACTGCATACCTATTTAATTTTAGTAAACATGATATCAAATATGTAATGCTACATTAGGCCAGAATCCCATATTTATATCATGCACAGTCTTCATCTACACTTTACCCCATATCTGTTGTTGTTAGTCTTTCGGCTGCTCTCAACAAGGGGTCGCCACAGCGGACCATCCGATCCGCACAACAACCTGGCACAGGTGGCAACCCTTCCATTTTATCCGGGCTTGGGACCGACACTACATCCAGTGGTTGGGGGTTGGGCACTAGGTGGGAATTAAAACCTACCACTGAGCCACCAGTGCCCTACAGTTTACGCTACATCATGGAGTAATAACAGTTAGCATCATAATTTAATAACACAAGCTAAGTTATCGAATGTATTAACTTAATAGATTAATAAACTTTAACATTTCCTTTCTAGTAGTCGACATCTAAGATTAAGTAGCTCACCAAGCTCATCAAGTTTTTGTAGCTAACATTAAGCTGTTATATTGCATAATTAACACAATTTTTTGTGTAACCTTTCATCAATTCAACTAACGAATGTTAGTAACACGAGGTCATGCTGTTGTACTGGTTATCCTTATTGCTTTTCTACAAAGTTTCCACAAACACAATTTATTTAACCAATTATTTTGCCTCACCAATACTGGTAGCAATAACAAACCGCGACTGGCAGAGCTGGCGACTGACATTCAGTGTAAAGTATCCTTACCAGTATTGCGTTTAGCCAAAAGGTGAGGAGATTAAAACATGGACAGTCCTGTAAATCTTATGAGTTTCTCTTTATATTTCCACTTTCTTATTCTGTTTTTAGAATATCAGCTTCGTTAACAATCTGGTTCTGGGGTTAAATCCCAAATAGCGCTAAATGGAATGCTAGTGCGCTAGGGTGTAGGATCACTTATTCAACACACTTAGTAGTGCCCTTAATTAGGTGTTAGGGAGAGATTTGGGATTCAGCCTTGTGTTTGAAGCTTGGTAGCTTAGAAGCAATCATTAAGTGTTAATTGTTAAATAATTTTTTAAAAGTGTGGTTTAAAGTGATATAACGTTATCAGGTGGGTTTTCTTGCTAAAATGACTGATGATGAATGTGGGTTATGGCTGCTTTCACCCATTCTGCGACCGTCATTTAATGCAATTAAAAGTGATTAGAACACCTGTTATACGCAGTGATACACACAGTTAAACGTCCCAGTGCTGTTACCGTGCATTATCACCACTTCTGCAATACCTTTTGTTAAATCAGATTGCTTGTTCGGAACTGAGTATTGATCGAGTATTAATAAAGACTTCACCATTCCGATTAGATTTAATGCTTACAATATTTTGAAACGTGTCACAATCTATCGTTACAGTCCTACAAATACTGTACTTAACACATTGGTATTCCATTTAAGCTTCCATTTATCTTGGATCAAAGAAAAACTCTACACATTTTACAATTCAGACAACTGCAATATGTCTTTATCTTCTCTATTTCAGATCCTGAAGAGATCATGCATAGAAATATTATCTGTTGAACCTTCAACTATATGTGCCGGAGGTGAGCGAAGACAAATGTATTACAGTAAAAACCTACTGTGTACGAAATCGGAATAATGTTTATGTAATATGCCTATTAATACATTATTGCATCTGCAATGAATTTTATTTACTGGAATTATTTCTCTATATCTGTATTTCATTTAGAACACATGTGCTTAGTTAGGCTGAAGTTTTGAGCAGCGTTTTCAGGCATTATGACAAAAAGGTCTTCTAAGGTTCCTTGCTTTGGCTCCATTTATCCTTTCCAACAGAGGAAATCCAATAATTCAGTCCACCTTAACAAGCCAGCTGAATATTTTACAGCTTAATATTGCAATTTGTTTTTCCAGGCATTCATAGAACTTTCATCCAGTGAACAGATTAATGAGGTAAAGGCATAAAAATTATACTGCCTTCAAATTTGGTGGAAATAAGGAACCTTTGGAAATGAACCGTCCTTGCGTTCTTTCCTAGTCACTGACTTTACATGCAGAGAATAAAACTGCAGTGTTTGTCGAAATCTATGATCCGGAATAACTCCCTATACCTTGTTGCTTCCACTGAATGATCAGGAGAACTGTACAGGACATGGATCTGCTACAATAAAACAGATACTGAGCAGTGATTAGATTAGTGGTTAGAAACCAGTCTTTGTCACAGTTTTTGTCTGTTGGTCTTGTTGTATTGCAGAATCCTTCCAGGTGGTGGTGAGAGGGAACGGTTTCCTCCATGCGAGAGATGAGAGACGAGTGTTGTGCAGTTTCCGCATTAATGACACCTTTACCGTCAGTAAGTGCTTGTCCGAAAAGAGAAATAATAATACTAATAATGAACATCTAGCCGCAGACTTTTAGCCGCAGTAAAACATTAGAATGGTGCAAGAACACCGTACGTCTGTGAATGGCGATCCCGACTAAGGTGGCTCGGATCCCCCCTGCAGTCGTTCTTGGGAACACTCATCAAGTGGAACCCCTGATTTTTGAAAACCGACAAATGGAAGGGAACTGTACACACAATTGTTCACGGAACAGTCATGACCTCGCTGTAAGCCATTTCCACACGTTTTGCCCATTAAGGGAGTCCAGTGTCTCAGACATGATGCAGGAAGTGTCCGATCATGGCTACGGCATCCTGAAAAAACTTTCTATGTTAATGGTATCCAAGCACTAGTGAAACACTGAGATAAGTGCATTAGTGTAGCAGGGGGATGTATACAGAAATGTAGAAAGGTAGTTTTTATTCTCACAGCTGTGTTCTGTTATTCTGCACAATCCAACGTTTTCAGCTGATTTGTTTTGAGCTCATATTCAGCTGACACTTTGGTACCGTGGGGTATATACAGTACAATATATACAGCAGAATGCAAGAATCATAGTCAGAGTCCATATTAACAGTCAGAACATACTGTAGGAATGCAGGTTTAATACAGGACAACTAATCGTTCAAAAAGAGAGAAACCCCAAAACACAGAAAATTCATTTCAGAATTGAAGGAACTAAACACATTATAAGACTTTCAGACAAACAGATTAACACAATGCAGGTGAACACAATGAGGTAACAAAACAAAACCATGAGAAGAAAGAATGCGAACAGAAAGCAAACCAAACCTGATTAAATGTTGTATGTTAATGTAAGAGAGCAAACCGTGACACACAAAGGGACAAGCAGGGGGTCGGACCCGGGTCGAGGCCGGGTGTCGGGTGCACGGTCCAGGAGATCCATTAGCAATGGTACAGGCTTTCAAAATTGGCTTATTTCTGTGGGGTTTTTTTTATTTATGCAGGCTTTACCCCAGCTGTGGCTTTTTATGCTGATTTGTCATCACTACTTATTTATACAAAACTAGAATTTAGGTCTTTACGCTGCAGTTCACAAAATTAGGTGTGAATCACTGACTGGTGAAACTGCAATGGTGCTTAATATTTTGTGTATAGAAATCTCTCTGTAATTAAAACCAGCAAGTCAGGAAAAGTCATTGCGATGTAGATTTATGAACATATTTATTTACTGTGATATTTTCTCTGAATGAATATTTATGCACATCATGCTATCAGATAAATCCCGTTAGTTCCAGTTAACTCGTGGTGTTGCCGCACTTCCATTTCAATTCAAACTTCGCAGTTTAACGTCACGTCTCCGCGTGAGCAATCATCAGTCATAAATGGTCCTTTTTCCGAGATGGCCTTAAACATTTTCTTTTTATGAACATAAATGGGCTCAGGATTGTGCAGTATAGAGTGACATCCTTTATTTTTCAGCACAACCTGGGCAATATAATAAACTGAATTTAATTTCATTTTAACCAAGTATGCAACCATGACTGAGCAAAAAAAAAAAAAAAATGGGTCACATAAGCAAAAAAATAGCACAGATAAACATGACCACCTGTTTTTTTTATGACCCCCCAAAATAATAATAATAATAATACGCTCATTATGAGAATTCTACATTTTTATCATGTCATTCCCATATTTCTGTAGTGGTAAAATTCTCCCTGGTTCTACCCGACATATCTGAAACCTGATGTCTGAAGCATCCCTGGTAGCCTACACCAGTAAGGCTCCCATATAAGCACATACTGTACAGTTTTATATTGTCATTGACTTATAACATGCCGTGTTGCTGTGCACCTTGGGTTTTTATTAAAGAACTTGAAAAAGTATTGACTTTTGTGGCATTCTCATGAAAATTGTGAGATATAAGGGTATTATACATACAGTACATACCCACTTCTCATTTCTTCACCACTCATTTGCTTCAAAAGAGTCAGACTTTCTTTTATTTGAATGCAAATCAAATTCAAATTGAATTTTTTTGTCACATACTGTACACAGTCATACACAGTTCGATATGCAGTGAAATGCTTAAATGACCGCCTGTGGCCTTAAAATATAAGATTATTAATAAGAAATAAATATGAATGAAAAAGAAATAATATAGACAGTAAATCTAGCTAAGAAAGAGTAATACATCTATAGAATACAAAATATACAATATAAGAAAAATATAAGAAATCCTAGTTGTACAAATATGGAATATGGAAGAAATGATCCTGTACAAATATGGAAAAATATAGAAATGTATAATGTAAATATGCCTGAAGGTGTCTTATTCAAAGTGACTTATGTGCAGCCGATCAAGGAAATGAAATAGAAATATGTAAATGCTTCTATCGGTCATGAGGAATAGTTCTCCAACCTTCCTGAAAGACTTTTTGGCTCACATTTTGGCAACATCATTTTGACCTGACCTGAGCATTTTAAGAGGAATGTTTTTTTTTTTTTTTTTTTGTGTGTGTGTGTGTGTGTGTGTGTGTGTGTGTGTGTGTGTGTGTGTGTGTGTGTGTGTGTGTCTTAAGCCACACAGTGACTTGAATCATTCAAGCATAAAAAAAATCTAACTTTAGGCATGAACCAGTGAGAAACAGGTGTAGATAACGGCGGATCCGGCTGGTGATTAGTATATTGTTGATGCTGGATGCTGAGTGGTTGGAACAGAACGAGAGGGGAAACGAGGTCGCTGCTGAGGTTCTTACTGTACATAAACAACCAATTTTGTAGGATTTATCTTTAGGCATTTTGCAACCTGAAATTCCAATTTCTTTAATTTAATCAACGTAATTGAATTTTATTTGATATGAAGAGATGAGGGCTGATGCAAGACTTTTGCACAGTATTTTTTGTATTTTGAATATGATTCACTATAATGTCGTTGGCCTTGCTGCTCAGCCCTTATCAGAGAGATGCATTTTTATCAGTGAGGAATGATAAAAATCTAAGTTGGGACAAAACTGCAGGAATAAACGTAGCTCTCAAACTCTCAGAGCCAATCATAGAAATCAGGTTTGAATAAAAGAAAGCAGATTTTCGATTCCAACAAAAAGAGAGAGGAAAAAGGAAAAGGAAAAATGTATGAAATTCAAGAAGGTAGATGCCATTTTTGCTTTTCCGCAGATCCACACAGGACAGCTTTTCACATCTTTTTAACCAAACCGCTAAATTACAGTCTGCATAAAAGCGTAGAGATGCCTGTGTGCTGGTTATAAATCGAGGTAGAAAATGTCTGCATGGGGTTTTCGCTCTGGAGAAATAAGAGAAAGCGTTCGATTTGTTTTGGAAGTGAACGGGGAAGGAGTACAGTGTTCAAAAAGCCACTAATCTCTTCTGAATTTGGCCGTCCTCCATTCATCCAGCTGCTAATGCACTTAAACATCATCACGTTACAGAAAGGAATGTAGAACTGTGTGTGTGTGTGTGTGTGTGTGTGTGTGTGTGTGTGTGTGTGTGTGTGTGTGTGTGTGTGTGTGTGTGTGTGTGAAACGTCTATCGCTTGTGGAATGCTTGAGTGTGAGAACTGGTTCCTAACATATTTATTCTGTATATAATTTTTTTCATTTTCTGCTCTCTGAAGTTTGCTCCTGTAGTTTTGCAAGAGTAATGTTGCTAACAATTATTCATGCATCAACTTTGCATAAACCTAAACTGACAGCTATTATTGTTTATTATTATTTATTTATTGTTAGCTATTATTCTTGCAGCTTTTGAACAAAATGAAGTAACGTCAGCTACGACGTGTTGACTGACTGCGTTTAGAGTAAAGGTGAATCTGTGGATGTTTCACTTAAATCTGCTTTAAAAAAAAAAAAAAAAAAAAGGTCTGTTTTGTGATTCACTTCAGACAGAGTGGGAGGAAGTGCACTTTTACTGTACTAGCTATAAATAACCTGTGTGTGTCTGTGTGCATGCAGTGAAGAGGCCTCTAGCTGTGGAGGACACATACTTACTTTGTCCGGCTCCTGTACTGATGGAGGACGGGATGTAAGTGGAGCCGCTTGAGCCGCCTGCAAATCTTTATTTATTTTTTTTAATGTATTTATGTAAAAAAATAAACCTTTAGTGGAAAGAAAAAAGTCCCCATGAATTTTGGCTAATAAATATTGCTTGAAGCAGGTTCTGTTTTGGAAACACGCTCATCTGTAAAACTCGACAATAAAATAAATAAAATTAAAGTCTAAGTCTAAGTAAGAAATATTACACGGTTTTATTCTATGTATACCACGACCTCACTCATTACAATTTCTTATTCATTAAAGAACGACAATTCATACAATTTTCTTCCCATTTATAGTTACATTAAAGGTCCTGTATTTTCCTACTTTTTAAACAAGTTAACACAGGACTCCTAATGTGTGTGTGTGTGTGTGTGTGTGTGTGTGTGTGTGTGTGTGTGTGTGTGTGTGTGTGTGTGTGTGTGTGTGTGTGTGTGTGTGTGTGTGTGTGTGTGTGTGTGTGTGTGTGTGTGTGTGTGAGTGTGTGTGTGTGTGTGTGTGTGTGTGTGTGTGTGTGGTAATGCTCCTGCTGAAATACCCCTCAGATAATACTTTTTTTTTTCATACTTTTTTTTTCAAATACCTTCTGATTCACTCCTCCTCCAAACATGTGGTTTCAGTGTCTATGTAAATGAGCCACTGCTGAGCCACGCTCCACTAGAGAGCAGCAGATCTGAGCAACAAGCCTAGGGAAGGGAATTTCTTATATGAGGTCACAACAGGGGGAAAATCTCATTTTTGCATAATACGTCTGCTGTGAATGCAGATGAATTTCCCTGCAACAAACCAGTTTCTAGTAATCACTCATGTTATATCAGCTCCCAGTTTCTTTTATTGTCTCGGGATGTTAACGAAACAATGCAAGTAACATAGCTTGTCATGTTATTGTGTAACCTGGGCATATTCACTTCAATTTAAGCGTTTCACGTCTATCCTCAGACTTGCATAATAAGTGGGTTTGCAAACAACAAAAATGGCTTTATGATACATTTAAATGGAAATGATGACACTGTATTTGATTATAATAAGTGTAACTTGAATTAATGAATGTCGTTCTTTTCTCTCTCACCTTTAGATCTGCATCACTTTTCGTCAGTCTGAACGATGGCGTAAGTTTTATCTCCAGCTCGGTCAGTATTTCAGCACACGGCTGCATGAATACGGTCCGAACTCTCAGCACCTCCACTACCGCAGACCTCACCACTGCAACTATGCTGGACAATAACGCTCCTCCACCATCAGTCTGTACAGTTAGTACACACACACACACACACACACACACACACACACACACACACACACACACACACACACACACACGTGTCGAGTCTGATATGAATATAAACATCAGTGGAAATTACTGTGTGCGCGTGTGTGTGTGTGTGTGTGTGTGTGTGTGTGTGTGTGTGTGTGTGTGTGTGTGTGTGTGTGTGTGTGTGTGTGTGTGCAGATGGATGGGACAGTGTTGGCCATTGCTCTACTTGTCCTCCTGCTGTTGGTGATTCTGAGCCTGATTTGGTGGTTCTGGCCGCTATGCTGCACTGTGGTCAGTTCATCTCTTGTGCATTTCTCTCTCTCTCTCTCTCTCTCTCTCTCTCTCTCTCTCTTTCTCTCTTATAATAAAGTATTTACTATGAAAACCTTCACACCCTCTCTATTAATCCATCAAATCAGATGAGCTAAGATGGTGTTTTTTCCCAGTTCTCTAAATACAAGTCAAACCGGTGGTGTTCAAGTCAAACCAGGACTCTTGATTGTGCAGAATAACAGGACACAGTTATGAAAGTAATAACTCCCTTTATTTCTCTATATAATCCCCTGCTACACTAATGCACTTATCCCAGTGTTTCACTAGTGCTTGGATACCACTAAGGTAGAAAGTTTTCTCAGTCCGCCAGAGTCATGATCGGTCTGCCAGCTTCACGTCTGAAACGCTGGCCTCCCAGGAACACCATTAATGGCCCAAACATGTGGAAATGGCTTGGAGTGAGGTCAGGACTATATGGGTGATGTGTTAATAACTCCCAGCCGAGTTCCCGTAATGTGCAAGTGGTGTTGGTGTGTACAGTTCCCACAGTTCCCATGGTCTCTTCTTGTTCTTCATCACAAATCCCGGTTTGACTTGAACACGCCTTGTAGACCTACTGGAATGCACTAAGGTACTAAAATAATTTTCTAAATTTACTAAGTGATCATAAAGCAAACCAAATTCGTTTCAGTTAACAACCAAAAAAGCATCCAAAGGACTTAAACGGAATTTAGAAATAGTGTTGCAAAAGTATTGAAAAGGGAAACAGTAGTACAAATGCAATATGTAGTTGAAAATGCACAATTTGTTAATAATGAGCTAAGAATTCCCGGTTATTAGCTCTGTTTTTATTATTTTTTTAAATCAAGTTCCTAAAAATAACACTTTTTGCCCCAACAGGTGATCCATGAACCACCTCCACCTGTCATAGAGGAGAGCTCGGTGAGATGCAATTCTCCCACGCACACCCCCACCCAGACAACACACAGACACACTCATATGCACCAATCACTTTGGAGATGTACTTAATTCTTTTAACATTTCCAAACCACATGGCAATCCAGAAAAAAGAAACTCAAATCTTAAATAAAAAAAAAAAAAAAATCCCAAAACCAAACCTCAACTATGTCTAAGAGATCTAAGAAGTCCCCTCTTATAAAGCAGTGGGTGAGGATATGCGTTAATGGAAAAAAATAAAATAAAACATTCCTAACCATTCCAAACCGTCCCAGACAAACAAATCAAACTTTTTGAAAAAAATCTCTTCTTAAATGAAACCAAGCTCGGAGCTCTGAAACTGTGGAACAGCAGTCCGTTTGAATAGTTTATACATCTGCATATGAAATACATAGTGAACACCAAAACTGATACTGAAAACTATATAATATATGTGTATACACACACACACACACACTTTTAAAGCACAGAGGGCGAGTTTGGAAAATTCCAGAGTTTGCACATTTACTTGCCCGTTCTTAAACTAATGCCATTTTCAGATGGTTTACCATTTGCGACTGCGTTTTGTCATTTTTTGCTTTCCTTTTCGTGATCACTCGCTGGCTCGTATTCCTTCATCTGTGCAGTTTTACCATCTGAACTCTTTTTTAACACAGCCGCATAAATGTTCTGTTTTTTCTTACTTACATATCCTTTCAAGCCTCATCCTGTTTTTAAGCACTCCTAAAGTTTTAGAAATGTGTCAGAATGTGGACATTTCTTTTCTGTTTTATTATTCTTGGCACCATGACGATGATGAATTAAGCAAGAGAAGTTTGAGGAAAAAAGGAATTGCATGTGTAAGTTTGGAATTTATCGATTTAATAGCCCAAAGCCACTTAATCCAGATGAGTTGCGCCGGTGCTGGAAAAGCCACAGGAGCTTGAAAAACAGGAAATGCCGTGGGCAGAAAGGACATAAAAACACACTTGTACGTTTTTCTTACCTGTTTTAAACAAAGGTTTATTGCACAAGGCCTTAAATCTTCCTTTAATACAATTGAATTGACATCGAACGTTCCATGACTTTGAGTCATCACTGTAGGATACAGATCCGACTGAAAGGGAGGAGATCGTACAGACCGTGCTGCGCAATTAATACAACTGAGTTTACTAACTGGCTCTGATTCTACTGTCTAAAGGACGAAGAAGAAGATGAAGATGGCTTCCTAAAGAAGAAATGGCCGACGGTGGACGCGTCCTATTACGGAGGAAGAGGAGTAGGAGGAATCAAACGTATGGAGGTGAGGGAAAGATGGAGCGGGAGTGGTTGATATACCTTTTTTTGCCTCATTATTCTGCTCATAGAGCAGTTCAGGTTTATTTTACGAACACAATGCAACAATTAGGTGGCACGGTGGCGTAGGGGTTAGCGCCGTGGCGTCGGCCCTCCAGGGTTAAGGGTTTGATTTATGCCTCAGGGTCTGTGTGCATGAAGTTTGCATGTTCTGTCCATGCTTGGTGGGTTTCCTCCAGGAACTCGGGTTTCCTTCGACAGTCCAAAGACATGTAGACCAGGCTAACTGGCATTCCTCAATTGCCCATATTGTATGTGTGTGTGTGTGTGTGTGTGTGTGTGTGTGTGTGTGTGTGTGTGTGTGTGTGTGTGTGTGTGTGTGCATACACACACACACATGCGATGGATTGACACTCTGCCCTGGGTGTACCCTGAATACAGGATAAGTGGTATGGAAGATAAATGAATGAATGAATCCAACATATCAAATACTTTTAATAAAAGCTTGTCATTTAAATGTTTACAATTATATTCGGCACATTTTTGAACTTCACCATGTCCAAGTTTGATAACTTGATGATGATGTTCTCCTGGCTGCTCCCCTTTGGGCTCTCTACAGCGAATCATCCGATTCGCATACTCGATTTGGCACAGATGTTTTATGCCAGATGTGCTTCCCAACAGAAACCTCATCATTTAAGCGAGGTTTGGGACCGGCACTAAAAGTGCACTGACACTTTGGGCTGAGGTTCCCCATCTGGGATTCCAAAGCAGGTGGAGACACTCCCACTGTACAAGCGGGGTCCAAGTTTAATAACGTTACAAAATGAAACGATGCAGAGCCGAAACCCTGCTTCATTAATGCTTGGAGATCCTCCACAAGCCAACTAGAGTCATGAAAAGTTTCTGGCTGATCATCCATCAGTGTTATACACAGACACATCGTCTATACCGCTTTATCCTGTATCCCAGGAGACTTAGGGCACAAGGCAGGGTACACCAAGACGCACACTCATTCACACACTATGGGCAATTTAGGAACACCATTTAGCGCATCTGCGTGTGTTTGGACTGTGGGAGGAAACCAGCGTACCTGAAGGAAACCCACAAAGCATGGAGAGAACATGCAAACTCTATGCACACAGACCCAAGGTGGGAATCGAACCCGGACCCTGGAGGTGCAAGGCGACAGCCACCACTCACGCCATTGATGTTAACCATAATCTATTTCAACAGTGAGACATTTTGCAAGTCAATAATATGAAATTCGGTTGTGTGTAGCATCATTATTATGATTGTACTGAACTCACAGTCTCACAGTAAACTCACAGTAATTCTATATGTACGTATAATTCTGTGTGTGTGTGTGTGTGTGTGTGTGTGTGTGTGTGTGTGTGTGTGTGTGTGTGTGTGTGTGTAGGTGAGGTGGGGTGATAAGGGATCGACAGAAGAGGGAGCAAAGCTAGAAAAAGCAAAGAATGCCAGAGTCACGTTGCCTGAAGTGGAGTACGAGTTTGAGTTTCCTCCATCGCGCACTCTCAATAACGGCATGCGCAAACCCATCTCGCCTCCTAAATGGTACACGCCTATTAAGGTAAAACAAACAAACAAACAAACAAACAACACATACATACATATTTTCACTTTTACCTAAAACTGTAAAAATTTTAATAGTATAAATAGTAAATAAGTATATCATATTAAATCGTATCCTTTGGCTGTGGGAGCTGTAACAGGGAAGATCTTTCAGATTAATCCAATAAAGCCAATGAAAGGTCTGACTCATTTATACATATAGTTTTAAAGAATCAAATCACTAAATCGAACCTGAAATAGAGTCAAATTAAACGCTATATCAGTAAATTCAAGAATAATCAGATGAATCAAATCTGTTAAATGATTCATTAATACAGTGAATTCAGGCATGTTCAAATGAATCAAGTCAGTAAATATGAATCACTAGAACCCTGAGGTCATGGATGTTCAAATGAATCAAATAAAAATATATTTGAATAATTTTGACACTGAGTTTAGGGATGTTTGAATCAAATCACTAAATTGAATCAATACGACAGGCAGCGTAGGGAGGAATGAAAGAATCAAATCAGTAAATTGAATCACTTGGACAGCAAGGTCAGGGATCCATAAAAAATTTTTTTTTTTTAAAAAGTCACTGGGACAGCTAGCACAGGAAGGTTCAAAAGAATCAAATGAGTAAAATTAATTACTAATATAGTAAGTTTAGGTAGTTTTCAGTAAAACTAAATTATTAGGCCAGTAAGGTCAGGGATGTTCAAGTGACTCAAATCATTCGATTGAATCACTAGAACAGTGAGCTCACGGATTCATAAAAGAATTGAACCAGTAAATTGAATCAGGGGACAGCTAGCTCAGGGACATTCAAAAGAGTCAAATAAGTCAAATTAGTCACTAATACTGTGAATCCAGGCATGTTCAAAAAATAAATCAATAAAAAAGTCAGTAAAAAGTATTGAATCAATAGGATACAGAGTTTAGGGATGTTCAAAAGAATCAAAACAGTAACTTGTATATAAAAAAAGAAATGTTTAATGATGCTCAAAGGAAATAAATGTATTAATTAAATAATTAAAATACACAGTTTCATTGTATTTAAAAGACCCAGAAGTATAATGTAGGTCACTAATACAATGTGCGTCTTTATAAAAGTGGTCAGGGACTACTGTTTAGAAGGTCGCGAGTTCAAATCCCAGCACTGCCATGGTGCCCCTGCAGTTAAGCAAGGCCTCTCAACCTTGACTACTCAGTGCTATAAATGCATTTAAATACATTTAAAACACAATTTCCTTTCACTTCTGTAAGTGGATCTCGATATGAACATCAGTCAACATTAATGCCATAAATGTAAATGTAATAAAGCAAGATTAATAAAGTTTTACAGAGTTATACATGTAAATTGTTATTACAAAGAGTTTAATGATGTCCTAAAGGAGTCACATAAACTATTGATAAATGAGTAAAACATTGAGATTAATTTGATCCTCCAAAAGAATCAAATCAGTCAATGCATACTCATTCAGTTTAATAATGGATTCGTGGTTTGGGACGGAACCAGAGTTCATTGGGTTACCATGTCAACCATGAGAGCTTACAGTGTTTCTGTGCGGCAACAGACCCTCGTCATGCTGTAATCACACACACACACACACACACACACACACCGTCAACAGAAACTTTAGGAGTGTATACTGTATGAACAGTATCTAAGGATGTGTGTGTGTGTGTGTGTGTGTGTGTGTGTGTGTGTGTGTGTGTGTGTGTGTGTGTGTGTATGTGTGTGTGTGTGTGTGTGTGTATACAAAGCGGTAGTGTGGCACTCCTGAGGAGTCAGATAGCCATGTTGTCTCATCATTCATCTATCAACTGCACTGAAGCATGAGATCACAGTCATTCCAGTTTAATCAAAAGCAGACACTGAACTGAGCTCAACTCTGCACTGTGACTGGACTGTGTGCTGACTACACACACTCTTCCTCCACTACATACAGTATGTATGTGGTGGATTTTCAAGGGGATTTGATGAGACAGGTACAGAGACATAGAAATAAATAGATATGAGATAAGAAAGCTTTTGGACTTGTAATTATCCTGTAAAACTTTGGATTATTGCCATGTAATTGCCAGGAGATACGATATAAGGTTTTTTTTTTTTTTGCTTGACTCAGAAATTAACTTCATCTGTCTGCATGCTCTTGAGTGATTTTTTTATTCAAATCTTGTTAAAAATGTTTTTCAGCATAGAATTTTTTTTCCCAAGTGCACATCTCGTTGTTTTGTTTTGTATCCGGTTTCCTCTGGAGGATAATCGACAGAGCACAGATGAAAGCGTGTAAAATCTGGAAGTGCTCAGCATTGCAAAGGCTCTGCACCAAACACATTCCGCTTACACACACACGTACGAAAATGCTACGGTCGCCTGGCTGTATCATCCCGTTGGCCTACTTCGAAACTCACTTCAATGTAGAAAAGTTCTCTACTGGATTTAAACTGACACGATTACGATGATGTCAAAGACAATATCCTGTCGAATGATGCTGTGCAGATTTTATTAACCATGCTTTATTTGCAATGTTGATGTTGGTCCCGTCGAGGGGTCGCCACAGCAGACCTTCTGATCCGCACAAAACTTGGCACAGGTTTTTACGCCGGATTCGCTTCCTGATGCAACCCTCCCTATGGATAATTCAAAATGATAACATTATAATGTCTATTTCCTAATCAACATCCAATCCACTATGGGGTGCTCAATGTTTTAGTTAAATCCTAAAAGTGTAAAGAATATTGTCACATGGCTTTTAGTATGTATAGAGAAAACAGTCCTTTAATTTGCGATGTTGATGTCGTGAATGCATCTGAATTGTGGTGTCTTTCAGGGCAAGCTGGACGCTCTGTTTGTTTGGCTAAAGAGAGGATACGATCGTGTTTCTGTGATGAGACCGAAACCTGGAGAGAAGGTAAGACTGTGTTACCAAATCTAATTCATGAACCATTTATAGAATATATGATTTATAAAATGGCACGTTGGCTTAGTGGTTAGCACTGTCCCCTTGCACCTCCTGGGTCTCTGTGTGCATGAAGTTTGCATGTGTTTCCTATGCTTGGTGGGTTTCCACTGGGACCTCCGGTTTTCCGAAGATTAGGCTAATTGCCGTTCCCAAATTGCCCGCAGTATGTGAATAAGTGTGTGACTTTGTGTATGTGTGCCCTGCGATGGATTGGCACCCTCCAGGGTGTACCCTACTTCCTGCCCTAAGTCTCCTGGGATAGAATTCAGGCCCTCTGTGACCCTGTATACAGGATAAAGCAGCATAGACAATGAGATGACAATTTACTGAACACATCCTGCAGTTTCGCACTGCAAAAGTGTACCTTATAATTCCACTGTACATTTCTAGTCCTGTATGGCCAATGGGTAATGGTCAAAGTTTCTTTATTCTCAGCATCCAATGCACTTAAGTTGTTTGTTGAGGTTTCCAGACCACCATATACTACTGTAGGTCTCACTATGTACTCAAGTTGTACGTTATTGCTCCTCATGCCTGTTGTTTCAGGAGCATCCTTAACAATGATCTCAGTTCTCAGGGTCTTGCATTCGTACAGTCATGTATTCTTCAATCTTATTGTTTGTAGGATTTCACATTCCTACACAGAAAATGTATAATAACCAAATATACCCCTATCAGCCATAACTTTAAAACCACTGACAGTTCATTGTCATTACAATGCAAGTGGTCAAAATATGGGATATATTAGGCAGGACGTGATCAGACAGTTCTGAAAGCAGTTCAAATGGGCAAGTTTAAGGATCTGAGCAACTTCGACAAGGGCCAGATTGTGTGGCTAGACGACTGGCCCATAGGGTCTTCAAAATTGCGTTGTTTTGTACCTACCAAAACAGCCACTGAGGTCATGGACGACGAAGGCTCAGCAATGAAACCTGGACAGCACAGGCTACCCCGTCTAGTCCGATCCTCCAGAATAGCTACTGTAGCAGAAAAAAAAACGTAAATGCTGACTGTGATAGAAAGGTGTCGGAACACACAGTGCATCACAGCTTGCTGTGTATGCTGCGTACCTGCAGACCGGTCAAGGGGCCCATGCTGACATTAGAACTGAACCACAAATCAATGCAGGAGGGTGGGAGTGCACTATGGGAAGAAGGAATGGTTTGAAGAAAATGACTTGGCCTTAGACTTCCCAGGTCTAAATCTGTTTGAGCAGCTGTGGGATGTGCCAAATAAACAAGTTTGATTCATGGGGGACACAACTGGCATCTCACAGGACTTAAAGAATCTGCTTTTAACATCTTGGTGCCAGATATGACAGCACACCTTCAGAAGGCTTGTGGAGCCCATGTTGTGCTGCTTTAGCAGAACAAGGAAGCCCAACACAATATTAGGCAGATGGTTGATAGGGATGTTATGGCTGATTGCTATATGCTCTCAGAGTTTACACTGTCCAGCCAAAAAAAGTCACTACCTGGATTTAACTAGACAATTCGGTAAGACCATTCAATTGAACAATTAGTGCAGTGTTTCAGCTGGGAACAAGTTATTTAACCCCTCAGTTCTTAAACAACCAAGTCAGAAGATATATCCTGTGGTCGTAGCAAAGATGTTTCAGAAGCAAAGAAAACAGACACTAGATATTGTTGAAACTACTTACTTGGGTTAATAACTGTTGAACACATAATTAATACTTGGAAGGATAATGGTTAATCATCTTCTAGGAGGAAATGTGGTTAGAAAAACATGTTGAATGATCACCACTGGAGAGCACTGAAATACTGAATGAAATCAAGACATAAACAACATAACAGTATAAAAATACCCTTCAATTTACTAAGGACCATAATGAATGGACTGTATTGTGGAAAGGTCATGTGGTCTGATGAGTCCAGAGTGATTGATGCACCAGGGTAAGAAGAGAGGCAGATGAAGTTATGTACCTTCTTATCTTGATACCTTGTATCTTGCCAAGTGCCTAACGTACAAGCCTGTGTTATGTGTTATGATCTGGGATTGCTTCTGTTGGTCAAGTCTACATCCAGCAACAATAATGAGGTCATCTGACGACCTGAAAATAAAATGATCTTTTTTTCCCAGATAGCACAGACATATTTCAAAATGCCGATGCAAAAAGTCATTGTGCTCAAATTGTGGAAGAGTGGTTCAGGGAGCATGAGACATTTTTACACATGGATTGGCCACCACAGAGTCCAAACTTTAAGACTATTGGGAATCGTTAGGATGTGCTGGAGAAGAGTTTATGCAGCATTCCAGGTTTCCCATCATCAATACAAGTTCTTGGAGAGAAATGAATGCAACTCTGGATGGAAATACATGTTGTGGAATTGCATAAGCTTGTCAAAAGGATGCAATGGTGACTGCATGGCGTAATCAAAGCAAAAGGTGGTCCAATGAAATATTAGACTATTTTTTGGCCGGTTGGTGTATTTCTAGAAACGTAGATACCCAGGGACCTTTTAGCGTCCAGACTTCCAGGTGCCTGATTTGTTATCCAGTCAAAAACAGACTACATATAAGTTTTATCAGGTTCTGAGTTCTAAAGATAAAGAGCAGAATGTCTGTGACTCTTATTCACATTGGGTGCAAAGTGCCTCGATAGTCAAGCATTTATTTCATCAACGTTTATTCCCTGCCATAACTCTCAGCAGTCTCTTATATAAAAGTGTATAAAAAGCTCTTATATAAAAGAGCTAAGGAAAACCAAGCGGAGTCAGACTTAATCAAGTAATTTAGGAGTGAAATTAACTAACTGTCTTCCTGACTCTGCACAAGATGAGTTTGGAGAAGAAACAGAGAAGTAAAAGATTTGCAGATGTTGGGAATAAGAGTGCCAAGGAATGAAGCAGACTGGTAATGGCACTTCTCTCTGAAGGAACGCAAATGCTTCTCTAAGGGATATCTGCTGAGAGCATTAGAGCCGAGTGCTGAAAGACAGAAGGTCTGTGGGATGAGATAGAAAGTGTAGTGATGGATTGTACTTTTACTACAAATTCTATCCAGGTGTGAGATTAGCACTTAGCTAGGTTTGGGCATTGGCTGGAATCCGGCTGGACCACGGGCCTTCCTCACAGTAGACGAGGAGCCTACCACAGTGCCACCAATCTCCCCGAATGCTTATTGTAATATTATAATACTTTACCGTACTGAAAGTAATGCAAAAGCGGACCTAACCTTTTATTATTATTATTATTATTATTATTATTATTATTATTATTAACTGACAGGCTTAAGATTTGTACAAAACATTGTACCTAATACTTTTGCACAGTGTATCAGTGCCCTCGTTGAACCCAACCATCAAATCCTCTTTGAAAATCCCCTTTATCGTAGTTGATGGTCTCCCACTGCGCTACAGAACGTTTACAGTGATGAATCTTCTGATGAGAGCAATGTGCAAATGGATGAAGTTTAAAGAATGGGAAACCAGCACTGAGAACCTACCACACAGTGGGAGACAGTGAGATCGAGAGTTGGATTCAATGACAGTCCAGACACATTGCGTCTGATGGAGACTAGGTTGAGTAGTAACTTTGTGTAAAAGAATAGTCACTCTACCAACATGTGCAATTTAAACGATCTAAGCTAGTTAATTTAGTTAAATAAAGTTGTGCCCATTTTTGCATTACTCTCAGTGCAGACGTCGGTACAGTAGTTATATTAACTTATTTGTATGGGTGGTATGGTTAGCACTGTTGCCTCGAACCTCCAGGGTTAGGGGTTTGACTCTTCTCAAGGCTAGCATGGAGTTTGCATGTTCCGCCGGTGCCTCCGGGTACTTGGTGTTTCCAGATTGCCCATAGTGTTTGGCTGGGTCTTTGTTTGTGCTTGTGCTTTGCGATGGGTTGGCACCCCACCCAGGGTGTGCCCTGCTTTGTACCACTGCACAGGATAAGCAGCACAGATAATGGATGGATGTATAGATGGACGGCCATCTGCAAATATTTGAAAAATAGTGCACATTATTAGACATTATTAAATTAAAAAAATAATAATAATTAGACCAGAATTTAAAAATAGGGATGAACACAAACCCTAAGCTTGTCTTTTTTCCACTCAGGGTCGCTGCATGAACTTCACCAGGGTGAAATCATACCCACCTCCTCGTTATCCACACAACAACAGCAACAAGAACAAATGCAGCCCAAAGCCCATCTACAGTTTGCCCCTTAATTCCACCCCACCAGCCCCACAATGCAAACTGCCTCCCACCCCAAACTGCAATTACTCTGCCTACTCTTCATACCCTGACCACTTTTCCTACAACTCCTTCCCTTCTCACTCCCCAACCTCCTCTCTTCCTCCTCTCCCATCCACTCCACCCCCTCCTGCCACCACTCCACCTCCATACTCTCCTCCACCTACTAGATCCCCACCCTCCCTCCTGGCCCGACCGCCATCCCCTCCCCCTTCTCCCCCTCCAAGTTTTCAGACTTCGACTGGTTCCTGTCCTGCCCCACCTCCTTACTCGTCCATGCGGGCTCCTCCTCCATCCCGCCCACCACCACGCCCCTCCATCTAAAAGGAAGGGGCTGCTAAAGTGAGGCGGAAATTGCGACATGGGCTTCTTTTCTGTTTCCACATGATGAGTCCAGATGAACAGCTTGACGTCATCACATGAGTGGAGCTTATAAACAAGTTCATCCACCGTTTCAAGAAGGAAACTGTACCAATGCATCCTGGGTATGTCTTGCTCTTGACGACGACAGGCATTTAAGTTGGTTTAGAAATTAAACAGGAATAAAGCGTGGTGTACATGAGATGATTTTAAGAATCACAAGATGTTCCCTTCCAAACTTGTTCTGATGGATGACTTTTTGGGAAAAATGATTGCATGATCATTGTGTATGTGAAACTGTGGAATGGAGAGCAAACTGGATTTAGGAAATGTGGAACATTTCCTTTAATGGAATGGAATTGTCCTTTGATGGAACTTTGGAGTGCTCCCTTATGATGTCATAGTGCTACAGCAGCTGACCAATCACCAACTTTACATAAATTTTTATGAAGTAAAACTGCACCAACATTACAATCTTATCTTTCTTGCATCTAACTTCTCTTTCGTTCTGGCCTTCATTCATTTTCTTTTCTTATGTAATTGTCCTTTAGTCTCTCAGCACAGCTTTGTTTTTCTCCATTATTCATCTCTGCATTATTTTGTCCCAGTATTTTTCCTTTATTGTCTCAGTATTTTTCCTTTAATCCTGTTTTTTTATCTCTAGATTTTATCTATTTTTTCTAATATTCCATCATTCCTCTATTTCTTCTCCTTTGTTCTTTCACCTCTGCATAATTTTTCTTAATCGAAGTAAGAGCAAAAGCAATCCTCTGCCTCCCTTTGCACTTGACTAGTATCCTGCCTGGCTTTCCACTTTCAGAACAGTATGTGTGTATTTGCACAAACATTTGCTTTAAAGAAATAAGGATGGGAGAGAACGATGTAAAGGTGAAAGGAGTTACAGTTAGGTGTTAATTCTGTATAAAACTGAGACTTTAAATGTGTATATACAGCAGTATTGTTTGTATTCTGGACAGAAACGGAATAAACGTTGGCAAATTTTGCTTTCAGCTATTGATAATTTTTTTGATGAAGTAACATTATTGCATTATTGCTGATATTCTGATGCCAAGTGAGAAAGGGCTATTTCCATTTTTGTAAGTAATTTTCTTATTTCGAGAACATTATCTGTATTTTCTGGATGTAAACTTTATCTTTCTTGTGAAAATACGATAGTCGTAACTTTTCTTTGTGAAGATTTTTTGTTGTTGAGGCATTAATGTAATGTAATCACAGAGCATGTTTTGTACATTCTTACTTAACCTGATCACACAGTTTGCCATGTAACTGTACAAGTTTTTAATAAAAACATAAATAAAACTTTGAGCATGGTTTTTTTTTAATATTTTGCCACAGTTTTACAGTCAATCTTGAGCTGTCCTACAGAAACAGACAGGTAAACAGAAAATGATACATACATAGAGAGATGTAGACAAATTGACACATGGACATACAGATATATGTGATTATCAGTCACTATTTTTAATGTTTCGAGCTTATTAAGCTCCACTTGCTGCGTTTACTCCCAAAAAGAAAGAAGAAGAAACAAAGTGACCTCCTCTCGAGTCTGCGATGACACAGCGGGTTTCACTCACAGACACTTAAACTGTAAGTGACATGAGAGTGGAAATGGAACATTTCTGAACGCAAGCAGACGCTGACAGTTGAGGCTTATACAGCCAATAAACACCGCAGGCGAAGCCCAGCAGAAGCCAAAACTACTACTTCATACTACTCAACTACGATTTAACTCTCAGAAAAGATTTGACATTTCCCTCATTCTTTAAACAGTACAGAGATGAAGAATATACCTCATATCTCCAAATAATAATATGAACGTACAGAGCTGTCCATGTGACAATTTACAGCAAAAAATGTACCATGATCTTAAAAAAAAACTTCGAAGTTCCTCTAAACAGAGTGAAAACGCTGACCTCTGACCTTACAGTATAACTTAGTTGCAATCTCAAAATTATACCTTTAATGCTCTTCTCACTGCTTTCTCCTCATTACAATGTCCTCATTATTTACGGCAGAGGTATCAAAGGCTCATTTTCTTTTACACAGCACTTGCTAATGAGAAATTAATGCTACAGTACCAAAATGCAAAATATCTGGTTTTATCAGCCTGTTTAAATAGTCATATAGAAATTAAACAATGAAATGTAACCTTGTAAAATGCAAATCTGTAATCATATCTGTAAACCTGCAGCTGAACTTTGTAAGCACTTAATCCCTATATTAATATTACAGCTACATTTCTTACAGGTTTGCATAATAACTGGCTCCAAAAAGCTTGGAGGCAGGACCAGAGGAATGGCTCCAGGGAGAAGAGGGGTGGAGCCAAGGGAATTAGGGGTGGACCTAGGAGAATAATGCTAAAGGAGCCAAGGACAATGGCTCTAATAAACAAAGGGGTGGGCCCAGGGGAATGGTTCTAAGGACTTCGGGGTGGGGCCAAGGGACGGTCTCCAAAGAACTGAGGGGTGGGGCCAGGGGAATGGCTATAGACAACTGAGGGGTGGAGCCATGGGAATGTCTCTGAAGAACCAAGTGAATGAACCAGGGGAATGTCTAAAACTGACGGATGGGGGACATCTTTAATGAACTGAGGGGTGGGGCCATATGAATGTCTCTAAAGAAGTTAGGGGTGGGGACAGGGGGAATGTCTCTGAAGAACTGAAGGGTGAATCCAGGGAAATGTCTTTTATGGATCTGAAAATTGGGGCCATGGGAATGTCTTTAAAAAAACTGAGGAATAGAACTGGATGGGAATGTTTTTAATGAACTGAGTGGTAGGGCCAGGGGAATGTCTCTGAAGAACTGAAGGGTGGGGACAGAGGAATGTTTTTAAAACAATGTCTCTAAAGAAAGGAGGGGTGGGACAGGGGAAATGTCTTTAAAGTCCTGAAGGGTGGGGAAGGGAAATGTCTTTAAAAAACTGAGAAATGGAACCAATGGAATGCCTTTAAAGAATTGAGGGGTAGGGCCAGGGCAATGTCTATAAAGACCTGAAGGGTGGGGCAGGGAAATGTCTCTGAAGAAGTGAGGGGTGGGACAGGGGGGAATGTCTCTTAAGAGCTGAGGGGTGGGGCCAGGGAAATGTCTCCAGAGAGCTGGATTTATAATCAGAAATGAAAATGCCTATGATTTAGCACTGACATATGGTATGACAGGCAGCATATAAATGAAGATATAAAGAACAATGAAACAGTTTTACATTCTAATTAGCACTTTGAGTTCTATATGCTTAATTCACATTCTCCTCAATTTTACGTGTTAAGTATATATAAATACTGTTGTGGTTATATGGATAAGTCATCATTTCCTAACATAAAAACATAAGTAATATACCGGAGATGCTAGGTCTAAAAATGCTTTACTACTTCATACCTTGGAGTGTTATGTTAGATGTACAGAAAAAATAAAGTGCTGCACAGAGGAGGCGGTTAGTCGAGGCCTCCTACAGTCCCACACATTTCTGAGATAACGTTGTGCCTGAATTGTGTGGTTCTGTTTGTCAATAATCACTTCCCCATTATTCACTTTTATGACCAAACATGATTTTTTTTGTTTTTTTGCAGGATAAAATTTTTAAATGTGACTGTTAACCAGGTCACACTGTATATATCCTGACACACTGAACAATACTGAAACTCAATTCGGAGAGAACCTGATGCTCCAGCTGGTGCCATCTCTGTGAAACAGACACAAATTTAGTTGCATGATGTTCGCTCTAAATAAGCCTTTACTACTGCTATTCTTTGTTAAACACGTGTTGTGTGTGTGTACAACATTAAGGCTTCTCCTGATGACACTTGGGCTGAAATGTTGTTCTGACATCTATAGTCCAGGAATAAAGCGGCCCAACAGAGACAGAGCCAACTGCAGCTTGCTGTCCCACACTGGACACGACCCGGTGCGCTGTGATTGGCTGCTGTCCCACACTGGACACGACCCGGTGCGCTGTGTCACGCGGCTGAGGTTTGCCACCAGACAAGACATGGTGTGCTGTAATTGGCTGCAGTTGGACATTAGATGTGACCTGGGGCACTTTGACTGTTTGCTGCCTGACAGCAGAGACAGCCTGGTACCCTGTAACTGCAAGCTGAGAGCTGACACGAGGCGCTGTGATCGGCTGCTGCCCCTTACCGCATGTCTCATAGTTCACTGTGAATGGCTGGAGCGCGGAAACATTTTTACGAGGCCCAAACGGAGCCTGAAGGAAAACATCTTGCTGCCTGGAAGGGAAGGGGGCGAGGGAGAAAACATCCAAAGACGAGATGCTAGCAAAATCATCTTCCTTCTCCTGGTCTTGTTCCAGAGCTCCAGGTATATAACCGTTCATACTGATTGGCTCACCTGCACAGAGAAAAAGAAAAGATCAGGTAATAATCAGATGAATAATATTCAACATGGTGTCACTCTACAGAGCTTGCAGTTGATACCATCATCGTGAGGTATTAACAGCCACCAAATGAGACATTAAATTACCTGAGATGGAAGAACTGAGCCCTGAAAGGGCAAATATGAGTCACACACTGATTGAAATGTGGGTTTAAAATAGAAGCGTAACTATCCTGTTAGACATGCATGAAGATGTGCAGATGAAGAAAAAATGCCCCATTGTTAAAAGATCAGGAATCCGAATTACGAAGACGCCACAGCCAGAAGTCCCGAAGGGCATGAGTGTCTTGAGGTTTGGTGTGATTTTAGACAGTTTAATTTGGCATCCCAAAAAACAACAAAAAACATTTACAGCAGTTAACAATTATTCATAATTCTGCAGCAAGAGTTGTTACACGATAAAAAATAATGAAACACATCACACCCTTAATTCAGCTTTATTTGCTCTAAGTATCTGCAATTTGCCTCACCTCGTAATATTGAGACTCAGCAATACAAAAGCTTCTATTTACTAGGGAGCATAAAGATTGAACTTTGAAGCGATGGAAAAAGATCATGTGGTTTGATGATTGCGAATTTTCCTAATTCCAGAACGATGGGCACGACAGGGTAAGAAGGGAAGCGTACGAAGTGATGTACCCATCATGCATTGTGGCCACTGTATAAACCTCTGGTCTGGGTTTCTACAGTCGCTCAGGTTTAGGCTCATCAACGTTATGTGGCCAAAAAATGAAGCCAGCTGACAAACTGAATGTACTGAAATGACCAAGTTACCACATCTGTGGAGTTTTTCTTCCCTGATGGCATGGGATATTCCAGAAAGAGTGTTTCTGGGAGCATGAGAAATAATTTTCTATTATTATATGTATAATAACTGGACACCTCATTTGATTACACCACCTGTAATTAAATCTAAAGGTGACTGAATGAAATCTTATAGTGCGTAACTTTTTTTTTCTTTTTGTCTTTTTTGTGTACCCTTTTTAGGTAGTGTGTTTAGTACTTATTTAACTTCCTACATATGGATTATCAGATTTTATTGATTAATTATTAATTTCATTTCATACAATATTTAACCTTGTTTATTTTGTCTACTATTTTTACTTGACTTGATTTTTAATGACTTGTTCTTAATACTTTTATTAATTGATATTTTGAGTACTCTGCCTTTATGTTCAATGTTAAAAGTCCTTGGGTGCTTATAAGTTACTTTTATATTTAACAATTCATTTCGATTCAATTGTCCGTCATGTTTTCAGTTTAATAGAAGATGTGTAGAGAATAGAGATGGAGGCAAAATGGCCATTACATGGTCTATAGTATGTGATTATATACGCGCTTGTGTGTCCTGAAAAAAAACTAGCACCCCATTCGAGGTGTAGACTGCCTAGTATCTCAGGATGGACTACAGGCATCCCTGTACAGGATAATGTGGTATAGAGAATGAGTAAAAGGGTGAATCAATTATTAAGAGTTGTAAATCAGTGAGAAATAAATCTTACCTGAAGAAGATGAAGCAGATGTTGTTAGCCAGAGTAGCACCAAAGCAATTTTTACTTTAATTTCTGAGTTTGAGATTGTTAGTGATTTCTTGTCTGCACTTGCAGGTGCACTGCGATAAAATAAAATAGCTGTTTTTTCATGGCTACATATTTTCCCTTAATTGCTTGTAAATGAACAGAACAATGAGACCGCCTGCTACACCACATGTGTTCAATATTTTTGGCATATTGCATAAGTGTTTATACCACATACCACTATGCTGCATTCTCAGTCCTGATTGGTCATAAGGTGTTGATTAAGTATGAAACGCAAACACACATGACAGATTGTGGAGTTATACAGAAATAACACCATCTGAGGAGTTGCACATTTTAATGGTTTATAGTTAGACTTAATGTGTAAGGCCTGAGTTTTTTTTTTTTTTTTGCTGTTATCACTAATGATATAATAGTCTTTCCCTCACCAGTCTCTCTCATTCCTTCATTTGGGACTGCTGAAATCAAACCATAACATTTGATTGTGCAGAATAACAGAACACAGTTATGAAAGTAAACACTGCCTTTATTTCTCTATACAGTATAATCTCATGTTTCACAAATGCATTTATCCCAGTGTTTCACTAGTGCTTGGATACCATCATGGTAGAAAGAGCCATGATCAGATGGAGTATTTCACACCTGAAACGCTGGCCTCCCAGAAATTCCTTTAAATGATTGAAACGTGGAAATGGCTTGAAGTAGTCAGAACTGTAGTGATGATGTTGCAATAACTAATGTGCAAGTGGTGTTCATAAATGTTTGTGTGTAAAGATCACAAAGACAGATGCGCCTCTTCTGCATGTTGGTGACAAGTTATCCATCGATTTTCAAGAATATGGCATTCCACTCGCTGAATGTTTACAGGATGACTGTAGTGAACTTCCAGCCACCTTCTAGAAGTCTTCTGTAAACGCCAATCAGTTTTAAGTCTTCACTCACAAGAAATTTCATCATAAATCCCAGTTTAGCTTGAAAATCTCTTGCATTTTGATACATCTGGGTGGGCAGACACACTCTCTAAACCCAAGGCTTCCAGAGTTTAAAAGAAATGGGTTGACACAATCAAGGGCCTTAGCACTTTACCGTACCTAAAAAGTCTGAGTAAGTTTTGGCGTATGGTAGATATGCTGATGTTGATTTTAAGTTTTCTTCAAAGAGATGACGGTTTTGCATTTATGGAAGGTGTCTGCAGTCCAAGTGTTTTGTAACAGTCTGGAGTAGAGCTGTAAAGACTTCAGGAAGGATGTGTGATGGTGGGCCTACAGCTAAACTCTTGTTCATGCTTTTCGCTCAACCGAGAAAATGAGACCAAGCAAAACCTTCAGCACCACGGCCAGCTCCACGGCTCGTTATGGAGAGGATTACGCCTCAATACACTTAGGCTGGTAATGCATTGCTCTCCACAATCCCGCGGTCACGGGCTGCTTATAAAAGTCCAGCCACACATCGGTATGGACAAGACTTATTACTGTTTCTGTCTCTGTGCGTTTCCAGTCCGTAACTCTCCAACACGGGGCACGCCACCAAGGACGGGTCAGCACCAGGCTTCAACAGTCTCTCCTGGTTCCTTATCTTCAGCCTCCGTCACCCGCGACCACCTCCAGTTCGGCAAGTCCACTGCCAACCTCGGAAGCTAAGAACCTGCACCATCCTGTTTCTCCCCTCCGCTTTTCATTCTACCATGATATGATGCTTTGGGGTCTCTTGGTAACAAGACAGGGTGCAATGTTCACTGGGAAATGTTTCACTGGGACCATTAATTTGACGACGTGTAGTGTTTCATACCTTGTTGCTGCTGAGAGAGAAAAGTGAAATGCTTGCACTAATGAACACTACTGACCACATGTTTCACATGTACATGTTTATTGAACACGCGTTCTTCATTTTTTTCCCCCTTTTTTATTTTTATTTTTTTAACTTCTTTTAGACAAAAATATAGAAGGTGCACATGGAGTCTCTGCTCTTACACACGGGTTCGGGATTTTGCTACGGTGACAATTCGAACCCCGACAAACAAAAAAAAAACAACAACATCTGAGCGCGTAAAAGGAATTGTGGGTAATCTCTGCACAAACACACAAGAAGTCTTAACTGCGGCTGCAAGGCGACTGAAGGACAGAGGTGTGTTCTACGCTGAAACGCTGAGATTGCATAGGGGTTAGCGGCATTTTTCTACACGCGACACGACAGGGAAATATGAGCTCGGGCTTTATCGGGGAAAAAATTTATTTATCATTATAATAGAGCGCTAAATCAGGATGGACCTGCATGTGGATTGTGACAGGTTCGTAATTATCCGTGCACACTACAGCAGAGGAAAACCGTTTAAACAGGCAAACACTCAATATGATCATTCACATTAATGAATCGATAATGCTGATTAGCAGCTCGACCGATGATTAAGTTATATGTGTACAGTGCAGCATCGCCCGGGAAATCATTCGCCTGGTTTATCAAGGGCAAGTAGGATAGAGGGGTAGTCAGATGACACTTTAAAGAGAAACAGGAGAAGGATGAGATGAAATGAGGAGATAAAGAACGGTGGGAAAGGACTGAAAGATTCAGAGAAGGGAAGGAATGAGATATAGAGGAAAAGGTGGTGAGAAAGATGATAATGATAAATTGTGAAATATTTTTGTGAAAAAATAATTCACAAAAGAGAATCAAGGAATCTGTGAAAGAATGGGAGCTGGAGTGAATAAGGAGGGAAAAAATAAACAGAGAAAAGAGAGGAGTTTCGTAGACAAGCCTCTCTGGCAGTTAGGAAGAGGCAGAAGGGAGAAGAAAGATGAAAAGAAGAGAGATTGTGCTTTTAACAGACGTGTTTATACTGGACCAAACTCTTAGAATTGCCATTTCAAAGAGAACACACACACACACAAACACACACACCTCTGACTGAAATCTTTGTCACAAGCACTTAATGTAAAAGTAATTCATGCTGAGATGTGTGTGTTTCTAGGCATCAGCTTGTCATTATTAAATACGCACATTTGTATAGGTCTAGATCTTTCTCTCTCTCGCTCTCTCTTACACACACGCGCGCATACACAGATACACACAAGGAATTGCTGCAGAAGTAGACGTCAGACTCCAGGAAACTCGAACAAATATTTTCCACATTCGCATAAACACACACACACACACACACACACACACACACACACACACACACACACACACACACACACAGGGCTCAGAGACACCAGGCGTGTGCCAATATTTCTTTTTCATTTCATGATCATTGCTAAACTTCATATCATGGCTTTGCGAGATCATCACAATACTGAGTTCAGAAAATGAGACTCCGCATATGAATGTGGATGTCTCCGCTGGGCAGCGTCTGGCTCTGGTGGCGAAGGACACATTCACTGCTGAATCACAGATCTCCATATTGGGCCCCTAATGACATACAGACTCCAACTGACTGACTGTATGACTGAGAGAGTAACTGATTTACTGTGTGACTGAGTGAATGAGTGAGTGAGTGACTAAGTGAGCCTGACCGACTGAGAGATTAGTTGACTGAGTGACTGACAATTACTGACTGCGTGAATGACAGAGTTGGAAAGTGACTGAGATTCAGTGACTGGGAGGGGTTAAGTGAGAGTGAGAGTAACTGGCAAGCTGAGTGAGTGACTGAGGCTGAGAGTCATTTACTGACACTGACTGAGGAGATTAGTTGACCGTCTCAGTAGGAGAGATTCAGTGACTGAGAGGGGTTAATGGCTGAGCCTGACACTGAGAGTCATTGACTGAGACTAAGTGAGTGACTGAGGCTAAGAGTCCCTGACTCAGACTAAGTGAGTGAGTGACTGAGGCTGAGAGTCAGTGACTGAGACTGAGTGAGTGACTGAGGCTAAGAGTCCCTGACTCAGACTAAGTGAGTGACTGACTGACGCTGAGAGTCACTGACTGAGACTGAGGGGTTAAATCACTGTAGGTTTAGTGACTGAGTAAGTGAGACTGATAATGACTGAGGCTGAGAGGCACTGACTGAGACTGAGTGAGTGACTGACTGTCGCTGAGAGTCACTGACTGAGACTGAGTGAGTGACACTGAGAGTCACTGACTGAGACTAAGTGAGTGACTGAGGCTGAGAGTCGCTGACTGAGACTTAGTGAGTGACTGAGGCTGAGAGTCGCTGAATGAGACTAAGTGAGTGACTGAGGCTTAGAGTCGCTGACTGAGACTAAGTAAGTGACTGAGGCTGAGAGTCGCTGACTGAGACTGAGGGGTTAAATGACTGTGGGTTGAGTGACTGAGTAAGTGAGACTGACTGACAGAGGCTGAGACTAAGTGAATGACTGAGACTGAAAGATTAGTTGACTTAGACTGAGTGATTGACAGAGACAATGCTGAACAACTGTTTGGCAGTGAATGAGTGACTGACACCTAAGAGACTGACTAAGATGGATGAAGATTGACTGAGTAACTGACCGGGTGATTAACTATCCGAGTGGAACGGAGCAGAACATTCTGCCACTCCATTTGTGTTGTGCACCGTGTGCTGCTCTGTCTATACTGTCTACAATTTCAGGCAATACTTCTACAGTCGAGGAGGAACTCCTAATATTGCTATTATGCCTCTAATATGGAGATCTGAACACTGCGTTAATTCATTTTCTTCCTTCACCTTCCGTATGCTGCCCACCGAGGGAGCCAGTACTGCGTCCATGGTCACGACATCGTCTGACGATATTGCAATAATTCATATAATCGGTTATCGGCACATGCCTATTCAACACACATGACGTAAAGATATAAAGAATTCTTCTGAATAATCTATGACTCATATACATATGTTTATATCTCACACTCACTCGTTCACTAACGCTCTATTCATATTCACATAGAATCTTAATTAGGCATACAGGAAAGTTCTCGTTAAAGTCTATAATAATCTCTAATATCACTACGGTAACGACAGTAAGACTCTCTTTACACACATCACTGCATACAGTGCAGATACACTGCTCATTTACACTTACAGCTTCACACACACACACACACACACACACACACACACA